>JAAGKR010015143.1:0-10297 GCA_011419295.1 Clarias macrocephalus
ATTAAACTCAAACACTAGATCCAATGCGGTTAAAAAAACACTGCACTTCCCATCTGTGCCATCCCATTTGTCCGGTAAAGCAATGAAGACATCAGAAGAAGGGGGAGGGGGTGGCGGAGCAACAGCCGCTGCGATGGGCGTGGCCGCAGCCGGCTGAGCGACCGCCCCGCGGAGCATCGCATTCTCCTGCCGTAGCTCCGCAACCTCGCGGCGCAAGGCCGCGACGTCTTGGAGGCCTTGGCGGAGGACCGCGACTTCACTACTGAGCTGATCGATCAACTTAGCATGCTGGTCAACCACATCGCAGAGGTGAGCGTAATCCGCTGGGTTTATTGCTGTTGGCTCAGTCATTCTGTCACAGACACACGGAGACGGACCAGAAGACTAGCAGTTAGCCCTGTAGCGTAGATGGTAAACCCAAACGCGGAAGTAGCGCGAGTAGGCAGGATAACCACGCTGTTTATTCTTAGAACTCTCTCGGAATGAGAGCAAGAGCTTACACAAATAAACCCGCGTTCTAATAACACACACTCAATCGAAAGCGAAACCCAAGAAAGTGAGTACTCACGATTAGGCGAACACAGCGTCACGATAGCATGGGCAACTCAATGACTGAGCGATGTAAAGCGCCATCTTGTCTCCTTTTATGCTTCCTGAATCGCGACCGTCTTACTTCCGGGTCCTCGTGCCGGTCGCGTTAGGAGTACGCATGACACCTACATGTCTTTGGAGGAAACCCACCAAGCACGGGGAGAACATGTAAACTCCATGCACACAGAGACGGGAAACGAGCCTGGCCGGGGATCGAACCCGGACCCTGGCGGTGCAAGGCGACAGTGCTAACCACTACACCACCGTGCCGCCTGTGTAAAATCACCTGTGTATAATTATTCCTCTGCAGTTTCCAGATTTGCTTTGGTCAGGGATGTTAAAGATAACCCCCTGTCATATGTTTTTGTGTTTTTCCTGCTCTAGCACACCCACTTTGATCCAGAAAAGATTGTTAATTAGCTGATTAGTTAAATCATCAAGAACACTAAAATGTGCATGACAAGGGGTCCTCTATAACCAAGATTAGGAATCTGTGCTTTAGAAGCCCAATGCAATATAGTGAATGCAACATATAATGGATACAATATGGCCCCAAAAAATCTTTTGGATACTTAAGCAACTCTTAAAAAGTGTGAAATTCACTGAATTAAAGAAATGACAAGATACCACAGGCCCCCATTGCTAACAAACCTGATTAGCTTTAATACACAGGACATACATTATATTATGAGAAATGAGAGACCACTATAAAATGGTCAATTCCTTAGGTAAAATCTTTATAGGTGCGTGTTTGTTAAAATTAACAGCTTTGTTTTACACTATTCACAACATTTCTCTCTAATTCAAAATTTTTATATTTTTATTTACAGCAGATACTTTGTTATTTAAAGAAAGTTAAAACATATCACGTAGCAAAAAGATGCATTATTTGCAGATCTTGAACGATGTAAAGAAAACACCTTAACTGATCTGACTGTTTGGTACTAAGTATTGTCCTGTTGGGGAACATAGTCAGAGCAAAAGAAAGCAAATGTGCTTTTTTTTATATTTGTAAGGAAGGGATTGATCTGCTACCATAGTTTTTGTTAGGAATATTATTGTGTTCTTTTGTAGGAGACATACTTGGCCGTGCATTAAATAACCTGGGTGGGCTTCTGAAGATGCCGTATGGCTGCGGAGAACAAAACATTGCTCTCCTTGCCCCAAACGTCTACATTCTTCAATATCTAGAAAGCACTGAGCAACTCACGACAGCTATCCGTGAGAAGGCTACTGGTTTCCTTAAGAGTGGTTAGTTATTTTTATATTATTATTATTATTATTATTATTATTATTATTATTATTATTATTTTACAGGTCAGCACTATATACATGAGTCACTTATTTGTCTTTACACAGGATACCAGAGGCAGTTAAACTATAAGCATTTAAGTGGTGCATACAGCACATTTGGCAGAGGAGAGGAGAACACATGGTAAACATTTATTTAAGCACCCATGAGGTAGACATGTAGTGCTCATGATTTTAAATAATTTTATATTTTTTAAAATTTGTTATCATTTTTTCTGTAATGTAAAAAAATATATATATTTTTTTTACAACTAAACCTCCATCAACAGGTTAACTGCTTTTGTCTTGAGGACGTTTGGAAAAGCACAACATTACATCTTTATTGACTCAGAAATCATATTTAGTGCAAAGGAATGGCTCATAAGAATGCAGAGATCAGATGGGTGTTTTAGAAGACAGGGAAGTCTGTTCAATAATAGAATGAAGGTATGTATGTATTCTACTTAGTCAAACCACTGTCACCACACAAAACACATTTCTCAATAAATGTATTGAACCTCCTATTTATCTATACAGTAGGCAGTCAACCAAAATGCCTATTACCGCCTTGCTCACCACTGCGGCAAAACGACAGCGGCCAAAATAAATCAGTCGCATTTCAAAGTCATTAATGAAATGACCGCCAGGTGGCGCAAAGGGACATTTTGCAGCAGTAGATCTTAAGTCATAAAAAAGTCATAACAATATGTTGCCACAAAGAAATACTACATTGATGGTAATATCCACATGTACTGTAAGTACTTTAAGCAATAAACATGAAAAATCAGAACCAGAGCTATTGACAATTACTGTACAATAATAAGTTAAAAAAGGGTTAAATGTTGTTTAGACAGATGATCAAGTTCACTAGCTGACAATTTTATATTTGAATAAACTGTTAGCAGTGATGTATTTAGCAATTTGGGGGCTCAAGGCGAACAGGGATATGGGGCCCTCTGCATTCAGTGCATTTTTAAAAGTCTTACCTTAAACTTCCCTTCACTCGTCATCCAACAGCAATCTTATCCAGATGTCTAGAACAGCCCTGTAGAAAAACAACAACAACAAAACATTAAGAAGTTAACTAATCTTCCTAGTCTTCCTTCATCAAATGAGCTTTAGTGGGTGGGAAAAACATGTATAATGGGGTGTTGGATTAAGAATAATATGAAAATAATGTTAATTAAAAAATGTTTTAAATAATTATTCTTATTGCGTGCATGGCTGGGGTGAATAGTGTAGACCAGCAAACTTTCAACAAACTTTGTTATTCCTGACTCCATATCCAATGATTTTCTGACTTTGTGCTCAGTGGAGAGAATAGTACATGCACACAGCCTCTCTTGCGACATTGTTGACCTGAGGTGACCTGTGACTATGCACAGGCATGAGAAATTGTGTAACTATTGCCAAAGATCCTATTAATTGTCTGTTCTCCTCCCGTTATTTCCATTTTTTCTGCACCACTTGGGTAACTTCGTTTCATGGCTGTTGATGGAAGTCTACCGCTCCTCAATCAAACTGTATAACTTTCCGCTTTCGTCACACGGAATGTACCATTGTAAGTGTGTTTTAGGGGAGACTAAAATGCTTCAACGCAACTCGCGTGGCATAATGGCATTCTACTACTATTTCAGCAAGTGGATTAATATTATTTTTAAATGTTAGACGTAAATGCTGGCTAAAACTACTTAGTTAGGCTTAAGTCATTGGGCCCTGGCAGTCCTTCTCAAATTTGTGTAAATTTCAAATCTTGACTAAACTTCACTTATTTACATAAAGCACAATATGAGCTTTCATAATGTGGCTGATGTAAATATGTTAATTTCATGTGCTACTTATGTCAAAGTACACATACAAGAAAATACAATTTTCAAACTTTCAAGCAGTAAAACAGTGAAAATGGATCATAAACAAACCTCACAGAACTGTGTTAATGAAAGTCTTGGGTGTGTGCCCACAGAAAAAAAAACCTAAATTTTAACTCTCAGAAAGGCAAAACAAAGCTGCGCACATCGCACAACTCCTGCAAAGCAGACCAAACGCAAAATCTGAAATTTGTTTTCCATTGGTTTATGTAAAAGCAGACATTTCGCTATCCATAAGTATATATTTTTCATGTCAGTGAGACAAGTGTACAAAGTTTCAGTAAATTTTTTGCCAATACAGAATAGTGGACCCTGTTTGCTTCCCTTATTTTACAAAATCATGTTTTGTCATCATTTACTGTAAGTGTACTTAAATAAAAGTAGGGTCTTATAAAGGTTATGTAGCTTATATAGTTTTATTATATAGTTTTTGCACATTAATCTGACAATAAATATGAATTGAATAAATTTAATTTTAAATATTTTTCTAACCAAGTCATGCCTTATAGAATTTATTACAAATTAATTTTCTTCTATATGATAATGCACATCTTATTAGTGTAAAATCCTTAGCAGGGACAGCCCAGAACATAGACACAGGGAACCGAGGTGTCATGTTCTATCAAGAAGTCGGACGCAGTTGCAAGGAAACACTCTTTATTTTTTGCAAGGTCTCTGAACGAAATGATTCAGTCAAAAAGAAAGAAGAAAACAAAACAAAACTCGGCAAAACCAAACAGGAACTAAACGGAGAGCGGAGAGCAGACGCGTATCCTTTCCCAGCCTAGGAACTAAACATGCGGCGATCCGCCACAATACAGGAATCCTTCTCTGCTCGAGAAGTAGAGACGAAACTTGAACTTGACGTCAGTGAACTCGGAAGGACGATTTGCTGGTCGCGCTCCGCTCTCCAGCCGTGGCTCAGTCCTGCGAGGAGAGACGACAAAGGGCACATAGGGACATGCACGCTGACGCGCACACACACACATACACGTGCAGCTTCAACTAATGACAAACAGTGAACAGACAACGTACTATGGGTGCGGCTGGCTTAAATATGGAGACACACAAGGTGGACACAGGTGACTTAAATTCAGTGCTAATGGGGGAAGACATACACACGTAGACACACTAGGGGGAGACAAGGAGGCGGCTCAGTAATCCGGTGAGCCAGATCTGAACTCCCGAGGCTGGGGCGGTACAGATCTGACACGAGGTTGAGGAAATAAGTGCTCTTTTATTTATGAAACACAGGAAAAAATTTGCACTGGTGTTACGCATGATAAAATCTAAATGCTCACCGTGTAACGTTTACTTTGCTTAAATTCAATGCAAATAAGAAACGTCTACATTTAATTTAAATTCTAAATTTGTAATGTAATTTTACTACAATGGTTATGAATTTGTTTAATTACAATGTTTCACTTTAATTTATCTGAGGTATTAATGAGCTGCGGCTCATTAATCCTTGAGAGAATTAACTAAGTCTATAGTCTGTAGTTATATCGCCACTTAGCGGTAAAGCCAGCAAACACAAATCCCTAATGGTGTAGCCACGGGAGACACAGCGGTAAAACTGTTATTCTGGTTGTGTACCATCTGTATATAGTGCATATCATTTTAATGTGTTATAGGGTGGTGTAAATGATGATGTGACTATTACTGCCTACATCACGGCATCATTGCTTGAACTGGGTAATAAAGTCCAGGTAAGATCATGATACCAGTAAAAGTAAAAAAATATTTCTCTGCATTCTTTGGCTCATTGCAAGCAACCAGAAGCACATTGAATTAATAAAGTTGTTTATGGTTGAATTAAATTGTAACTATTTTCTGACCAAGTCATGTTTTTAAAGAAATTATTACAAATTGATTTTCATCTATATGATAATGTACTGTACATTTTAATTGCAGGATCCTGTTGTGAAAAAAGGACTTATGTGCATCAATTCTTCTGTTAGTAACCTGGCAAACACCTACACCACTGCACTATTGGCCTACACTTTTAGTCTGGCTGGAGAGAATGAAGCTCGGCAGCAGCTACTAAAAGAGTTGAATAATGTTGCAATATCAGGAGGTACTGAATTATTAGGAGAATTTGTCATATGTATATTTATATGGAATTCAACAAACTATATTTCTACAAGTTAAACTTCTGAATATATGTAAGCATTTTGTAATGTACTGTAGGTTTTACTATGCTACATTCTATACATTAAATTGGATGGTTACATATAATTTGTGAAGTAATTAGCAGCAAGAAAAATCAGAGAAACCCATCTCTGTACAACATTCAACATGAGCTCAGGAGGGATCTCAGTGATCCTAAGTGTAAGTTCCCAGAGCTGGCTCTGTTTCAGAACACTGTCAATTCAATTGGTTGGATAAAAAGGGGTCAACTGCGGCCAATTTGTTTAATGCTTATAAAAGTGACAAAACTAATTTGTCAGTGTGTAACGCTACCTACAATGCATATAGTAATCTCAAAAGCATTTAAAAAATATATCATATGAGCCGCTGCATTCGTGGCCAGTTAGAGACTGGCTCACACACATTCTTTCCTTTCTCTGATCTTAACTCCCTGACTCTAAACTTGAATTCAGATCTGCCACTAAGCAAACTGTATAATAAAGCTTGAAATTAGTATAAGAAACTAAAAAGAAAGTGCATAACCTTATATTAAATGCATAATATTCTCAATAATAAGATACACTGCCGCTCAAAAGTTTGACATCACTCACATTTTTTTGGTTTGTTCGTTTTTGTTTAATGATTTATTTTCTACATTCTACAACAATACTAGATATTTCAAAACTATGAATAACACATATGGAAATAGGTAATTAGTGTAACGTGCTTAGCAGGGACAGTCCAGAACATAGACACAGGGAACACGAGGTTGAGGAAATAAGTGCTCTTTTATTTATGAAACACAGGAAAAAAATTGCACTGGTTGGGGGAAGTCACTCATTCGGAAGGTAGACTGGAAGCCTCGAATAGCAGCAGCCGGTCTTGGGCAGACAACAGGGTGGGTAGGAGGTGGCAGCAAGGCTGAGGCGCGGCCCCTTCTTGGCCAATTGTCCAAGGTGGAAGGGGTCTTCCTTGGGTCTGTGAAAGCAAGAGCAGAAAAGAAGGACCATGAGTTTTGCATCCGGCACTTTTTAATCAGCCGTCTGGTGTTGGTTATGGGCCTTGTTGACACTGGGGTGGTAGGTGCTGTACAGTCTTCAACCACAGTGAGTTGAGGTGCCCCATCCATTCTGTGCATGTGAGGGAGCTTACCATGGTGCTGAATATGTGCTTGGTTTTTCTCTGCTTGGTTGAGTGCGAGGGTGGCGGATAGTGTTGTAGCTAGTTCAGGGACAATTAAACACCAGGGGTGTTGGGGTCAATATACTTTATTCTTTTCAAAATATACTGTAGCTGAGCTGTTTCTCTGCAGAGGAAAAGCTCGGCTATACAGTGGAACCTTGGATTACGAGAAGTGGGCTCGTATTCCAAAATACAGATTTTCCCATAAGAAATAATGAAAACTCAAATTATTCATTCCACAGCCCAAAAAAAGAAATACATAAAAATAATTAATACAATCTATAAAGTGAAAATAAAACAGATTAACCTGCACTTTACCTTTAAAAAAAGTAAAAAATAAATCATGACAGATAAGTGTTTCCGTTTGTGTTTGTGTGTGTGTGTGTGTGTGTGGAATTAGCCCCTTCCCTCGCCTCATTTTACACAGTAACACTCCTCCTCCCTCTCCCCACCTCGCTTTCTATGTTTCACAACAAACACACACACACAATGGAAGCACCGTTTTAACGGAAAAAAAGAAATCTCCCTGACACTGGCGTTAACGCATACTAACAGAAACACTTTTTAAGTTTCACAACAAACACACACACAATGGAAGCACTGTTTTAACGGGGAAAAAAATAAATCTCTCTAATGACACTGGCATTGGCGCATACTAACAGAATTACTGCTGTAAATTAAAAAACAAAAACAAATGAACCAGCACCTTACCTTTGAAAAGAATCGCGACAGAGCTGAGTTTCTGTGTGCATGAGTGAAGCCGGGGAGGGGGGGTGAAAAGAGTGTGTGTCTGTGTGTGTGTGTGTGTGTGTGTGTGTGTGCGTGTGTGTGTGTGTGCGTGTGTGTGTCGGTGCTGATGTTGAGATGAGGGAGATGTTTATACCAGTAAGGGACAAGCACTAAGACCCAGGGGAGCAGGGGAAACGATTACCCACAATTCCGCAGCGTAAGAGAGATGCTCGGTGTCAAAATAAGAGGCCCATGCGTGATACATGATACTCGGCGCTCGTAAACCAACACTTGCTCGTTTTTTTAAATCAAAATTTATTAAAAATCTTTGCTTGTCTTGCGGAACACTCGTAAACTTTGGTTTCTCGCAATCCAAGGTTCCACTGTATTCTGAAAAGAATAAGGTCTATTGGCCCCAACACCCTGGTCTCCAACGTGAACAACACCCTGGTCTCCGACGTGAAATTTGCATATTTCTTTAATCGTCAAGTAGTCTTTGCATCTTTGGTTAATCATTCCTGAACTAGCTACAACATAATTAGCACCCCAGATGGGACTGAAAAGGAGCCTGGAGTGCTGACTGTAGCGGACTCCTGAAAGTGATCCACTCGATCCAGTGCCGTCATTAAAAAGGTAAGGCAGCTTTATGCCATTATTATATTGGTTTTAGTGGTTCACTTTTGGGAGGCTAAGGCAAATCCAGGCATCATGAAGGCTACTCCAGCTGGACTAAAAAAGGTAAAAGTAAAAATAAACAACGGCAGAAGGGGTGTTGACATCAAATGTGTTTGTGATTTGTTGTTGAGTTGTTTGCTTGTTTATTTTAATTTCTTAATTTGTTGATTGTTTTTACGGGTAAGACGTGTACTTGAAGTGTGGATCATGTTAAATCTCTGTTGATGATTGTAGATCACATAAAACCTTCGTTGACGAGTGTTGACCCTAGAAAACGTCTGTTGATGAGTGTTGGTCATAGAAAGGCTCTGTCAGATCGAAGGGGGTATGCGTCAAACTCAGAAATCCCAATCAACTCGTCGGGCTTGGGCACAGCAACAATGGGGCTGGACCATGGGCTAGTGGACTCCTCTATGATGCCATCACGAAGCATTTTAGCGACCTCAGCTTTGATGGCACAGAGGCTTGGTAGGTTCACAAGGGGACGAACATGCTAGGTGGAGTTTTGATGTCGTGTTTTACAAGGATTCTAAGGAGAACACATCTTGGAACTGTTGAACTCATGTTGTTGTGGTGGCGAAAGGTCCTCCCCTCTCTTTACTAGCTCACAACCCTGTGCTTCAGGAGAGAGAAACGCAAGAGCTGAAACAAGGGTCAATGGTTCAATCCATTTTTTAAAAATATTTACGTGACAGAGTTCAACGCCTTTTCTCTTACCCGGATATTGCAGTCTGAAGATCACTGGCCCAATAATGGTGCACACCCTCACTGGCCCAATAATGGTGCAGAGTCCCTGCTACCGGGCCAGAAACTTACAGTTGGCACTAGGTACGAGCAGGAGCACTACCTTCCACTGTATTGCTTGTGCTTGCACCATGTGTTCCCGAATTATTGAGTGTACTTGGCTGATTTTTGACTGCATATTTTGCCACAGCCAGCAGACCGTGGGGCCTCCTCCCAAACAGTAGTTTAAATAGGGTGAAAACTGTGGAGGCCTGGGGATTTTCTTGGATTGCAAAGTGGATGTAAGGGAGTAGCTGGTCCCAGCCCCTAAACACTCGCCGTATCATCCTCTTAAGCGTTTGGTTGAACCTCTCCACTAGGTCATCGGTTTGGGTGTGATAAATGGAGGTGCGGATCTGCTTCACTCGCAACAGCTGACAAATATCTGCCATTAGTTTTGACATTTGCAGATTTTAGGCCAACCTGGTCCATCCAGGTCCAAATGGTGAAGACATGCTTTAGTTTTAGTTTCGATAAGGCATAAGGAGAGTGTGGAATATTATTTGGTAAAACTGGATTCATTGTTTAAATGGAATGAGTGGTCACACAAATTTGTGATGTATCTATGTGATATGTCTATAAAACAATCCCTTCACTCTGCTTCCTCATTCCTTATATGGTAGTAATGCTTATGGCTTTCTGGGACCCTTTTATCTAATGTGAATTATTGCTAAAGTGAATATGCAAATGTGAATATGCATTTGTCCCTCTCTCTGACAAATCAAGCAATAATTCTTTCTTTAATTTATTTTAAAACATAGAATGCTCACAAATGGAGCATCATTTTTAGTGTATTTTCAACTGACTGAAAAAAATCGAAATAAAATGAAAACCAAAATAATAAATAAAAAATAGGCGATAATGGATTTGTGTCTTTCTTATTATAGGCGGTCAGCTTCACTGGTCTCAGTCAGCATCAGATGACTCTGGCGCCTTGTCAGTGGAAATCAGTTCCTACGTGCTGCTAGCTGTTCTCACAGGTCAACTCACTGCTGCTGATTTGGGTTATGCTAACAGGATAGTCAGCTGGCTAGTGAAGAAGCAAAATC
>JAAGKR010015144.1:0-10294 GCA_011419295.1 Clarias macrocephalus
TAAAAAAAAAAAAAAAAGAAAAAGAAAAAAAAGGGCATGCTTTATAGTATCTACCCCCCATCCAACATCACCCCCCCACCACATACATTTGCAGAAGAGGTGGTTTATCTAATATACTGCTTAAAAAGCGAGAGAATGCACAGTCTGACATGATCGACTCCGACGCCTGCTTTTACCTAATATCTGCCGGATCTGTAATATCTAATGCATTACATGTTCATTATTTGTGCAACTGGTGTGAGGATGCTGCCTAACAGGAAAAAAGCAAGCTGTGAATTAGTGTTGTCCTGCTCTAAAATAATTACAGCCATTCCCTCGTTACCATTTTTGATTATATTGATTGCAAATGCAGGGAAGCGAGGGATCCTTTCAGAGACTACAACAAAGATATTAATCATGATTTGAGTTATTAATATCTGCCGCGCTATTAGTTCAGTGATTTATGGACCTTTACAAAGAGGCTGATTAGAGGGGTGAGGCTGGGTAATCTTCTGAGAGGGTGCTTATTAACACATTATTTTGCCATGAGAATATCAATGAATGCCGCCTTGTCATTCCTGACGTCCCTCGTTGAGGTGGGTGTGAAGATACGGCCGGCTTTGTCTGTTGTGTGTATGTGTATCTCTGCTCTACGGGGACACAAAGCTACAGTAAATTCAGGCTGAGATTTTCTCCCGAGACGCCTGGCGCATGCTTAGAGAATGGGCGTTTTGTTTCCTGTTTACCACATATAATGTTGAAATATCACACCCCAATTCCTAACCCAGTGAGTTTACTGCTGGGTGTGGCTGATTATTTGTTGTTTTCTCACTGGTCTAGTCCACTCTTTGGGCTTTGTATCATTTAATGATGCAACTAGAAAAAAAAGCCTTCCTTCCTCCATTTAACTAGCGACCCATCCTCCTCTTTTGCTTCACCCTCTGCACTATTCAGATACTCTTCAGAAAGGCTAAAGGAAAAAAAAATGAAGAAAAAAAATCCTGAATGATGAAGCCTAATCCCTTGCAGGTGATCGGGACCACCGGTGCTGCCTGGGCAGAACCAGATAAAAAGAGGATAGGAGGAAATGCAGAAATACACTCCTGCATTCAAGACACCCCCCTCCTTTCTCTGTCCACCAGCTTAAGCTTTTAATTCTTTCAATACCAGAACATAAAGCGACTATAGCAACCACTTTCTCTTACAGTTTGGCTCAGAGAATTACTCTTTTCATGTCTCAGGCACGTACGGTATACTGTACATGAATCGTCTAATCACTGTGGCTTTTTCAGGCAGGTTTTATCTCTTTCTATTTAAAAAAAAATACACTTGCCACAGATAATAATAGGTAACTGGCCATTAAGATATCAGGCCTTGGCGAACCAGTATTCACACCAGGCACTGGCCTTCTGTTACACTCAATCTTTTATTCACAGCATAGAAAATATCCAAGTTTTCAAGCACTTAAAGCCTTTTTAAACAAAATGCATGTAATTAAATGAAATGTGTTTTAAAAATTATTATACGTGAAATAGTTGTGTCCAATAATGTAAATAGTTTAGAATTTTCCGTCATTTAATTAATTAATTTTTTTAGTAGGATGAGGGAGGTGTTTTTATTTAGTTTTTATTTTAACAGAAATTTGAAAGAAAGTGTTTTACTCTCAGTAGATAGTGTGACAGAATATGAAAAATGCAGGTCAGGAAGCATAATGATCTGAGGTACACTAATTTCACCACATACTGTATGAATGAGTTCCGTTCCAGCAGCATGTTCATAAGTCGGATTCATTCATAAGTCAAACGAATTGAGTGACTTTTACATCTTTGACACAAATATACAATGTAAAGCATAAAAAAATCTTATCATTGTGCTCCCAGACTGATTCACTGAAACTGGTGACTCATTTGTCTTGCACCCCCACATGCACACATAGTGTATACAATATACCAGACTTTGGACATTTTATACTGTATATTCACTTACACACTGACCATATTGGATACAGTTGTAAATATTGGTATCTGGTGCACCGCAGTGTCTATTTATTGTACAATACATGTGAGCTACTCCCGCGATTTGTTCACATCAACAAATGTTCGTAGATCCACAGTCCGTTCGTATCTGCGGAAATTCGAAACTCGAATGTTTGTAAGTCGGGGACGTACAAACAATGCCTTCTTCACCGTGCGTACTTCATACTACAATGTCTTTTAATTGAAAAAAAAAAAGAAGAATGATATTATGGTTGGGCCCTAAGGCATGGAGTTTGCATGTTCTCCCTGTGCTTGGTGGGTTTCCTCTGGGTCCTCCGGTTTCCTCCCGTAGTCTAAAGACATGTAGATTAGGCTAATTGGCGTTCCCGTTAGGTTAATACCCCCACCCCCCTTGTGACCCTGAATACAGGATTAAGCGGTATAGATGATGATTGAGAGTGAATGATTTGTGAGAGTGGTCTATTAATCATGTGAAACAGGCAAGGTTCAAGGAACCCTCTCTGTTCGTTTGAGGATGAATGAAGTTTGGGAGTCTTCTTCATCATCACCTGGAGCCAAGATCTCACTTTAATTCCACCTCTCCTAGTATACCACACAGAGGATTGATTCCTTTTTCCATGGGTGTCTAGTGGTACCGTTATGGCAGATACAGGTATACACTTCACTTTTATAAGCTATAAGGGTATGTATTGGGGTCTGGTTTCAAGTAAGGTCCTTGGTACAACAGGGAATTAATTGCGGCCATCCCTTCCAGAGAGGCTTTAACAATAAAAATAGAGTGAGCAATTTACCTGTGTACCACCGTCAAATAATGGTTGCTCTCTTCCACATTCACTAAATAGACAAAAAAAATAAAGCAGAGACTGATTAACAATAATACAGTAGCATGATGTCTTTTTTCCTACAGGAAACTGCTCAGCCAGAGTGGGAATAGAAAATCTGGTCTAGGGTTAGGGGGTCAACTTAACAGATAAGATTATTTTGCACTTCCTGTGTGTACTTTCCCCATCCAGTTAATTCTACATGACACTTAGACTTGGGCTGTGCACCACAGAACAAAGCAATGACATGGGCACGGTCATATATATCAGGTTCTGCTAACCTGGGTTCCCTGGAAACTACATGAATGTCAAGGAAGCAGTTTAACTTATCAAGAGTCTTGCATCTAATATTAGAAGTATTTTTGGATAGTGACATAGGAGGGCCGTTCCTCACTTCTGGGAGGTGTGAGAGACATGTGCGCTGTGTAGTAATCAACCCAGTCCCTAATCAAGCCTTTACCTGGCACCTTAACACCACAGTGCCAGTTCTCCGTCACACATAGCATGAGCATAGTCACTGGAAGTGTGGAAAACAGAAGGCCTTGAGAAGAACTGCCACCTGCCTCTACACCTTTCTCTGTTCAGTTCCCTTTATGCAATCAAGAATAACAGGAGACTTGGACTTTTAAAACTTCTGAACAAAGCAGAAGCCATCGCTTTTGATACTGAAGTCACATACATGCGTGATAATCACTGTACAGCTGTTTATTCTGGCATGCTGTGAAAGCCAGCTGTCCGCCCATGTTAGACTCCCCCAACTGACTGCCGATAACTTATGGCATAATGGAAAACAACCAACTATCTCTGAGTTGGTCAAAGAAACAGAATGTGGCTGGAATTGGTTTGGCTAGGGGCCACAAACAAATGGACAGGAACTGTCAGATAGCAACGGCCAAAAGTGTAAGGTGGACCGGAGACGACGTAATTGAAAATTGGTGTGCTTCAGGAAGCATGAAGGAAAATCACGTAGCCTGAACCTTTTTTTTCTTCTTCTTCTTCTTCTTCTGATGGCTGGATGGTGTATTTAAGTAGGGACACAGTGATGGCGGGGAATACAGTGAAAGACAGAGCAAGTCTCTTTCTCCAACCTCATGAGCTGATGGGCAGGCAGAGCACAGGGGGGAGAAGAACGCTTAAATGGTGAGAGTTCCGGGGACTGGAGTGTTAAATCCTGTCTGACATGGCTAATGCTTAAATCTTATTCCCCTTTTTACAACAACACAGGATCAACAAAAGCCTCCCCCTGGCCAAAATCCTTTGAGGCAGTGACACAGAAAATTCCCATCCTGGAGCTTCCAAGGGAACAACAAACAGAGGCAGTAAATACAGCTGCATACATTTGGCCAGATAACGCACCCTCAACCCCTCCGCACTCTCAACCCCTCCGCACTCTTCCCCGCTCCATGCTCTTAGGTCTGGATCAACACTTTTCATGCTTGAGCAGGGCATAGCAACGCTTTGACTTTCACAGTTTTGCCCCATACCCTGAATGCCCTTGCACCCTCCCCCCTCTCTCTCTCTCTCTCTCTCTCTCTCTCATCCTGTGGGAGGGCATAGTGAAGGGAGATGGAAGTTGGGGAAAGCAGAAGGGACCTGGTTGCTTTAGCAACTCCCTTTGTGCTGACGTTCTCTCACTTTCTCTTTTTTCCCCTTCTCTCTATTTACAACTTCTTTTTCCCTTTTCCACACCAATGTGCGGCTCATGTGCGCTAAACACATGCTTCACATATGTGAGGTTTCGGCATTTAAAAAAAAAAAAAAACTAGAAAAAGAAAAATCATAACAGTGTAAACCGGACAAAGCTGGTTACAAAGATGTTTGAACAATTATCTGATAGAATAAATGGACAGATGAGAGAGCAAATGAAGACGATGGTATGAAAGTGACGAGAGAGCAGAAGACGAAGTGAAAGAAAGGGACTAATTAGGAAAGTGGAGGTCCATACATTGCTCCTGTTTGATGTAATCCAGGAAGTTAGCTCTGTAACCCAAGCCCTTCATTCTGAAAACTTAGACAGACGCGAGCTCAAGGAGGCCCTTGTCTGGTGGGTGCAAGTTTTCCACATCTGTCTTCCGCATTGTGCCTGTCTCTATAAACAGCTCCCAAACTTGTTATGGCTGTGTGAGGTTTTTTTTTTTTTTTTTTGGTGGAACATTGTAATACTGATTGCATTTAAGCATTAAGTCACCAGTATTGAAGTTAACAGTGTAAGCAAATTGTTGCACAGTATCCTAACCCTAGCATATGCACTTTATTTTTAGATATTGGGCTCGCACAAGTCATGCATTACGCCTGCGTTTTGGAATGAAGATTAAATTGCTAAAACATTCCCTGGAATATTTGTTTATACGTCCTGTTTTGAACACTCCAATCTAGTTCAAATCTGTACCTGACACTGCATTCCGCTGTCCGCTGCAGCACCTGGCAACTCACTGTGAATTTCTCGCTTTCTGTCTGAAGCTCGAACCAAACAAAGATGAACATTCTCAACAAAGTTTCTTTTCAATATTCGCACAGCTTGTGTCTGCACAAAACACCGTGAAAGGCCCTCGGTCACCCTCCCTCAACCTATTTACTGTCAACTTCTTTATTGTGCAAATAAGCAGAAGACAACTTCTGAGTTCGTACTCCGTTAAAAAGACTGTACTGTACTGCTACAACAGGAGATCAAAAAAACAGGAAACCAGGACATTACAATCAGAAAGGATTTCAGTGGGCTGTTTTAACTCTACTATGTTTGCTACAGTAAGTAACGTGACAATGCAACTTTTTTTTTTTAATAAAGTTTTTTTTTCGCTTCCAAGAATGTCAATGTGCTAGATTTGTGCATATCTCTCTAGTGAAAAACCCCTTACATTACAGAACAATAGAACTTACTGTGAATACACTGTTGTTGGCCTCTGGTTGTTCTCGTCAATGGGTCACCATAGCGACACATCTGGTCCACAAGCAACTTGACACAGGTTTTACACCGAGTGCCCTTCCTGACCCGACCATCCCATTTTTATCCAGACTTGGGTTCTAGCACTGCATCCAGTGGTTTGGGTTTTAGGCATTGGCTGGGAATCAAACGTAGAAACCTACAGGACCACTGAGCAACCGATGCCCCCAAACTTTGAACAAACTGAGACCTAAAAATTTAAACAAATCATTTTGGATAAACTTTCATTTTTTGATCAATTTCAAATATAGTAATATATAAATATTTAGTCTTAAAATTAGTAACCAGTAGAAGTGGTAAGATAACTAAAAAAATGTCATTAAGTTTAACAGTTTTCACATATCTATACTTAACTTGAGTAGTTTTATTACTAGATACCTTTTTTTTCCCCCTCCACTACATTCTACAGCAAATATCTGATTTCTACGTCACTACATTTCCGCTTGGCATTGTGTCACATAACCACGGTGGCATGTAGCATTTGAAGTGGTAATATCACGACCTACTGATTATTATATGTTATTCTGACATTTGCCTTCCCTCTGAGAAATGCTTAACCATATAGCAGGTGTTTAAAATCAGAAGCGAAGGAAGTTGCAGACAAAAAAGAAGAGAGCGACAGAGAGAGAGAGAGAGAGAGAGAGAGAGAGAGAGAGAGATTGTCCACCACTTACAGTATGAACAATTATTTTTTTAAGTGATACAATTCAAAATATTAAAATATACTGTAGGGTATGTCCAATATACATATTTGAATATTTAAGGAAATCTCCAATAATTCTGTCATTAAAACATTTATACCAGAGAAAGAATTTACCAAAGAAACTTAAAAAAAGAGCTAAAGCTAATGTGACCTAAAGCTGTTCCTTTAATATTTCCATAGAACATAATACAGTCTTCTGGATAGAGAATTTTTGCACTGCACTTAAGATTTCACTGTAATGTCATCCTGTATATATGAAGCTCAACAGAGAGAAAATATGTAAGGGTTGTTACGAGAAAAAAAAAAAAGATTATGGCTGCTATCACATTGGGAACAATTTTTTTTTATGGAAATGTAATTATTTATGAATGAAAAAAAATAAAATGTTCACTTTTTTATCAAATAAAATTTGTAATCAGAATAAATATTTCAGGATGCATGATAAGGTTAAGGGTAAGATTTTAACATGGTAGCCTAGCAAACATTCACTCATTCATTTTTCTTCTATACCGCTTATCCTGTGTGTCCTTAGGGGGAGACTTAGGGGGCGAGGCAGGGTACAACCTGCTAATCCATTTCAGGGCACACACACAAAACAAGCAATTTGGGAACGCCAATTATCCTAATCTTTGGACTGTGGAAGTAAACCGGAGTATGTGGAGAAAACCCATCAAGAACAGCAAGAACAAAGGCTGGAATCGAACCCTGGAGATGCAAGACTCCAGGGTTCGATTGGAGATTTAATGGTGCTACGTACTCCACCACGCCACCGTTCCACCCCTATCAAACATAGTGTACCAAAAAAATCTTACACAATCTATCAACTGATAAGATAAAGTAGTGACATTTCCCATGTTAGCTCAATTGTAACGCTTTTTCTTCATGCCTTAGCTTGTCTGTTAAAGCATTTGCTCAGACAACACTGGAGTTCAAGCCAGCTCAGGTGCACTCTGCTAGTCAAATAAAAAGGTGGACATACTGTATCAAATACTCTACTTTTCAGAAACTCTAAAATTCATGTAAATGTTTCGAACACTTTTCCACTTAAGTTTTCATTGATATAATTTGTTCTATTAAATTAAAAAAACAATGCAAAATACAAGCATGTCCACTAGTGGTATAAGACCCCACTATACCATTATCATCACATGTCTTCTAAAATGGTAACCATATACAAATAACATGGTAAATACATGGTAATAACATGGTAACCATACACAATAATATATCTGCCATGATTCAAAATAAGACCTTTATACTGTATGTTGATCATAGCCTTTCAGCCTTTCAGTGTATTCGGAGACGTTTAATCCACATACAGTACGTGCCGAGTTGTGCACTATGCTATGGACCATATGGTCCGGCTTGTCCTGTTTTACTGCACCATCCCATCACATGTTGAGATCACCCATTTAATTCAATTAAAACTTTTAAACAATGTAATTGGAAACAACTGCCTAGAAACACGGAATTACATAAACATTACTATTTCACCGGATTGTATCTAATATTAGCCATCTGGGCCTTATTAAGGTCACAATAATAATAAAAAATGAAGGGCTTAAGAGTTGGGAACTATTTGGGTTAAACATCTAGTCCACTTTTGATTTAAGCAAATAAACAGTGGTGCATTTGTGGGTGTACACCTCAGCTGAAATGAGATGGCTTCAATGTCTGGATAGAGAACATCTGTTGTCCAGGGGTTGGTTGAAGCTAACATTTTTCTTTATTATTTTGCTATTAACTATTTACTATTAGATTGTAACAATGTAAAATTGACTGCATGTCTAGGGTGGTTGTGACAATGGTGGGATTCAAAGAGACCCTTGATTGCTGATATTCTTGCAGTAGATAGATAATGTATGTATTATCATATCGCTAGTGAAACTAACTGATAAAATGCTTTAATTTGCTAGGAAACCTAAAGATCGGACTGTGAAGCAAGGCTGGCCACATTATAGAGTAATGGGAGTGTCGGAAAGCGGAAGGGAAATGATACACTCATCATGAACAGTGGCCACTGTACAAGCATCTGGAGGAAGTGTTATGAGGAACTGCGGTTGAGACAGTTGGTCAAGTCTACGCTCAGCAATGTTATGTGGCAATAAAATGAAGCCAGCTGATGACTTGAATATGCTGAATAACCAGCTCATCCCATCAGTGGATTGTTTCTTCCCTGATTGAACTGACATTTTCCAGCACTAAGGCTGTGAACGAGCAGTTCTGGGAGCATTTAGGCCAGGCAGTAATTTTTCTTCAGAAATATGAAAATATTAATATTTGTAAATATTGCATGCTTATTAAAAACAATAAAAGCTGATACCTCATATACTAATCAAGTACAAAAATTATTTTATTGCATATGGTTTTGTCTTGTTAATTTAGTAATAGACGTGCAATTGTTCATGAAATGTTGTCCTTTAGTGATACTTTATTAACTTAAATATTCATACACAACTCTCACTCTTCTTCTATTTTGGGCGGAGCTTAAGTCTTGTACCACTTTAAGCAAAAACAATAAAAGTGCAATTTATTCTAAAATCTGACAAAGAGTTAATGTGGGCAATACATTCGATTTTATTTGCCCAGCAAGTTTAACAGAAAATAGCACATGACTCTGAAAATTCCTATTAGACAAATGAATCAAAACAAATCAAGTAAATAAAGAAAGGGAGGAAAACTTAGCATTAATTCGCTCTGGCAACACAAAACTCCAAATCTGTGCACTCAGAACAACATAATCATGCCTTTCAAAGTCAATTTGCTTGCTGATTGATTACAGCGTGTAGAGCTGCTTAAAGAAGATATCATGCAGACAACTGAAAAGCAATTAATTTCAAGGTTTGGAGGCATGCACGTTCGCCTGCTTATTGGGGGAAACAGAGGGAAACCAATTGCAGACTTCGATTTGCAACTGACTTTAAATGTCATGCATAAGCTAGCATTGGCAGGGCTTGGCTCCCTGGGAAAACAGGGATTGCTCCTACATGCATCATTAAGGAAACATATGAGGTGATCAGAAATTGCGACGATCTGTGTGATGTTCCTTCTTCGTGTTGGACTCTGAAAGCCTCCAAAACTTATTCTGTTGCCAGAATTCAGTTATATCTACAATAAAAGTGCAATATATATATATATATATATATATATATATATATATATATATATATATATATATATTACCAAGGGCAAATATTAAACATTTATGTAAGATGTTTTTTTATGAGATTATTGCTAAAGCCCTTTTCCTGGGTGGTGAAACTAGAGCCTATCCTCAGAGCGTTGGCCATGAGGTGGAAATGCACACCCGGTGGGAAGCTAGAGCACTGCAGAGCACCATGCACATATATTAAACACATAAAGAACCCCTAAAAAAAAACTAAATGTGAACACAGGTAGGAAATAGGAGCTGGAGATTAGAACTGCAGAGAATTAGTCAGCAAACTCAACCTTCTGCAGTATTATACACCATCAGCAAATCCATTCACTTATTTACATGTCTATACTGTAGTTATTTTTACTTGCTAATTGACTGCTTATAAAATGAAATGTGTGTAAATGTGTGATATTTGAAGACATGGAGGTCAGCTCTTATGGAAAAGTTCTCGCAAGAACAGTTTGGTCAAGAGCAGTTGCAAAACCCATTAAGCACCATGATGAAACTGGCTCTCATGAAGACCATCAAAGGAAAGCAAGACCAAAACCTAATTCTGTTGCAGTCTTAAAAATCACCAACACAAAATCAGATTAGAGCCGTTATGCAGGCTTTAGAGCTCATAAGTAGGGAACGCATCTCAATATCAACTGTTCAAGCATATTTTGGATGCCTTCAGCACAGTTTTACAATGTAGAT
>JAAGKR010015145.1:0-10293 GCA_011419295.1 Clarias macrocephalus
GACATGAAGTCAATGGTGAGAGGGAGGGAAAAGAAATAAATTTGAGGAAGAGGAGAAGAAGAGGATCAAAGAGAAAGAGGCAGGGATGAGGAGTCCAAGAGAGATTAGAGATAGGTGTGAGAAGAAAGGGAAGGAGAAAAGAAAACTTGAGGTAAAGAAATACAGAAAAGGCAGATTATAGAAGGATTTTTCAGTGCATGCAGAATCGAGACACAACACAGACGCCGCAGACAGAAACACAAACGGGGGTGGGGCTTTTGGTGTGTAACAAATGCTTCCCGAATGTATGAACGGCTTATAGTTTTGACCTTGTTGGGGCATGTGGCTGGACTGCACAAGGAAAACAGTAGCTTTTATTTGTTTAAAAAGAAGCAGAAGATGTCTAAGGTCAGGGTTCGGTACAGGCACTGCAGCAATAATTAAATCAGCTGAAGGTCCTCAGAAGGAGAGTAAGCCACATGCACGTATATATGTGTTTGTGTGTGTGTGTGTGTGAGAGAGAGAATATTTGTCATGGGCAGTGACCATTAGGCTAATATCGCAGCTTAATTACCCATTAACATTGTAAGGTGGTTTACATGACACCCTCATCTGCTCTCCTGTCATCACCACTCATGTCCCTGACTGTAAATCAGCCTGGACCTCATTACCCATGAGCACCTGCTCAGCACGTTCACATTACCTATAAACTCTTTCTACCCAAGTTCCTTGACCTGAATGGTGCAAGCAGGCAAGGTCATGAAAATTGCACTAAAACGTGCAGCAAATCTCTGGGAAACCGATGCGTGTGCATGATGCACTGTGATTGTGCAAATCTGTTTTTAGTAAATGACGGAAATTGAATTGAAAATCACTGAAAATGAATGCACTTTTAGGAAGAACAGGAAAGAGGGAACAAGAAGAGGTTAAAAAGAGAAAGCAGAGCAGTGGGTAAGAAATGGAGATAAATGCTAATTATTTATGGAAAAGCAGGGATGGCTGGTATAGTGTTGAAGTTGGAAGTTTACGTACAGTACACCTTAACCAAAAAGAATTCCTTCTCACATCCCCTGTCTTGCGTAGGTCAGTTAGAATGTCAGAATAATAGTAGAGACAATGAAGATTTTATGTTTTTTTCATCACATTTCCCATGGGTTAGAAGTTTACATACACTTAGTTAGTATTTGGGGGCGGCACTGTCGCCTGGCACCTCCAGGTTCCGGTTCGATTCCTGCCTTGGGGTCTGTGTGCATGGATGTGCTCCCCGTGCTTGGTGGGTTTCCTCCAACAGTCCAAAGATTAGGCTGATCGGCGCTCCCGAATTGCCCATAGAGTGTGAGCGGTGCTGGATCGGTACCCTATCCAGGGGTGTACCCTGCCTCATGCCTCAAGTCTCTTGGGATAGGCTTCGCGCCCCCGCGACCGTGTATACAGAATAAAGTGGTGCAGACAGTGAGTGAGTAGTTAGTATTTGGTGACATTGTCTTTAAATCTTGTAGGCATTCTACAGGCCTTTTTCAATTCTGCCCACAAATTGTCTACTGGATTGAGGCCAGAGCCACTCTAATACTGTACCTCCACTTTATTTTCCTTAAGCCATTTTAACACAACTTTGGATGTTTGCTTGGGGTCATTGTCCATTTGAAAGACCATTTGCAACCAAACTTTAAAACTTCCTGGCTGATATCTTGAGATGCTTCTTCACTGTATCCCCGTATTGTAATCCTCCTTCTATTTGGTGAAGTGCACCAGTTCCTCCTGCAGCAAAGCACCCCGACAACATGATGCTGCCACGCCCATGCGTCATGGTTGGGATGGGGTTCTTCAGATTGCCAGCTCTCCCCATTTTCCTCCAGACTACAGTACATTAGTCATTATAGCCAAACAGTTCAATTTGTCTTTCATCAGACCAGACGACATTTGTCGAGGAAACTAAGATTTGTCGCTTTTGTTTTGTTTTGTGGTTTTAGAGCAGCGGTTACATCAATATCTTTCTCGTTTTACTGTGCATAGCTACTTTTGTACCTGTTTCCTACATTGCCTTCACAAGCTTCTTTGCTGTTGTTCTGGGAATGATTTGTTCCTTTTTGACCCAAAGTATATTCATTACTAGAAGACAGAGTAATGTGTGGTAGATATATAGTGTGATGCTCATACTTACATAGTATTGTTTGTACAGATGAACGTTGTACCTATGTTGTATGAACGTTTTTTTTCTTCTGAGGTGATTTTTTTCTGATTTTCCCATGATGTCAAGCAAAAAGATGACCCACTGAGTTTAAAGGTAGGCCTTCAAATACATCCATAGGACATAAGTTTTTAAACTTTTGATGGTGTTTAAAATCCCAGGCAACAGAATATTCGTAAACTTCTGACCCACGAGAATTGAATTGTGATATAGTGAATTATAAGTAAAATATTCTATCTGTAAACAAAAAATGCTTAAAGTAGATGTCCTCACTTGTTAAATCTAAAGTTTATTAACATGAAATCTGTAGAGTGCTTAAAAATTAGCTTTCATGATTTCAACCTAAGTGTATGTAAACTTCTGACTTCAACTTTTAGATGTCCACAAATACATAAACTTTTAATTAATTAATTGTGAGAAAATTCAAATATATAGACATTTTGTGTCGAAATATTTACTGTCCTGTGTGTGTGTGTAGCTTACTTTATCTCATCATGGTTGTCTTGTTAAGCAAAGGGATGTGTGAAGAAATAGTGTGATTATGACAAGCATCTCAAGCTGATTTAATCCATTTTGATTTGTGTGATTCCCAAATTTCCAAAAGTGATCGATTAAAAAAAAAAAAAAAAAAACATGTTGTTTTCTTAGCAAACATCGCGGCAGGTGTTACAGAGCACCCTCCAGGGCAGCATCCTGAACATTTATTTTTATCACTGCAGCAAATTAAGCCACAATAAATATAACTGGCTAGAGGATAAACCAGAATCCTACACCTACATGCCTAAAACAAAAGTAGCTTCATATATCAATGGGTTTTCTAATAAAAAAGACAAACTTACACAGAAACAACCATAAAGTTTTCCAAGGCAAAAAAAAAAAAAAATTATAAATCACATTAAATTCCTCGCATGTAATTTGCACCCATCGTGATCGTGTAGTTCTGGTTCACGTTTTCTGAAATTGATGCATGACAGACGTTTCTGGCTCTGGAGTACATATTTTACTTCAAGTTTAGTTTAAATTCATGTACACTGAGAGTATACAGTGTGTCAGCACTACTAAAAGTGGGGGAGTAACACAGGGTTAGGTCATAGGATGTAATCTGTATTTGAGAGTGGAAATTTAATATGTAATATGTCTTTTCTTTCTCTATATTGAAGTTAATAAGACAGACATTTTGGTTGTCATACTACCAAGAAACCATGAACTCTTCTATCCTGTGGAGGAAAGTTACAGCATTTAATGATGCCTGTTACAATACACAGTGGCATAGTGGTTAGCACTGTCGCCTTGTACCTCAAGGGTTCGGGTTCGATTCCCACCTCGGGTCTGTGAGCATGGAGTTTGGTACTCCGGGTACTCCGGTTTCCTCCCACAGTCTAAAGACATGCAGGTTAGTGATGGGTCGCTCATGAACGATTTGTTCTTTTAACGTGACTCAGAAGCACGAGTAGTCTCAGAGAGTGATTTGTTAATTTTCTACTGGGCACAAAGCAACGCAAAACCTCCGTAGGTTATGTACAGGAAACAGAAATGAACAGTTCATCCCATGAGACTTCTAGTCCGAGTCGTTTGTAGTGATGGGTCGTTCATGAACGATTCATTCTTTTTGAACGAATCTTTAACGGGACTGGGAAGAACGAGTAGTCTCTGAGAATGATTCGTTCGTTTTCTACTGGGCGCACACACGCAAATCATCGCAAAACCTCAGTAGGTTATGTACAGGAAACAGAATTGAACGGTTCTCAACGAATCTTCAAAGTCCCGAGTCGTTCGTTCTTTTGTCACGTGACCCCCATAGACGCTATTCAGTGCATTACACATGAAACAGTATTGAACGGTTCTACTCAATGAGTCTTTCAAGTCCTGAGTCGTTCATTCTTTTGTCACGTGACTCCCATAGACGCTATATTGCATAGATGCAATAGATTCAAAAGAACCAACCGCTCGGACTACAAGGTATGATGGTGAGCTGCTCATTCTGTTTATAATATGTCCTTATTATAAAGGTCATTGAAATATTTCCATTACTGGAACTGTAGCCAAAATTTGTGTATGCAGACGTGTTGGGGGTCTGTTTATTGAAAATGTAATATTTTATTTTATTTCTGGTCAAAAGAACGAAATCAGCTAAATGACTCAAAAAAAAGATTTGTTCATTTTGATGAACGAGATTCAAAGAACCGAGTCACTAAAATGATTCAAACTTCCCATCACTAGTCGGTTGTTCTTGTGTCACGTGTATGCAGTGCATTACATACAGCAGGAAAAAGGATTGAGCGGTTCTTCTCATGTGTCTTCTAGTCAGAGTCGTTATTTCTTTTGTCACATGACTTCAACAGACGGTGCCAAGAACGAACAACTCGGACCAGAAGATATGAGAGGTGACCTGCTCATTCTGTTTATCATATGTCCTTTGCTGCATTGTAACATTTTCAATACTGGAACTCCAGCCAAACTTTGCATATTGTATGTAGATGTGTTGGGAGTCTGTTTATTAAAAATGTAACATTTTATTTTATTTCTGATCAAAAGAACTAAGAATAGAGAAAGTTCTAAATGAGATTTAGAACTAGAATGATTGAAAAGAAGATTCTTTCATTTTGAGGAACAAGATTCAAAGGACTGAGTCAATAAAATGATCCAAACTTCCCATCACTAATGCAGGTTAGGCTAATTGGCGTTCCCAAATTGCCCCATTGTGTGTGAATGAATGTATGTGTGCCCTGCGATGGATTGTCCTCCTGTCCAGGGTGTACTCTGCCTTGTGCCCTAAGTCTCCTGGAATAGGCTCCAGGCCTCCCGCATACACAGTATACAGATTAAAGCGATATAGACGATGAGTGGGTACGTAAGGAATACTATTGTTATATAATAAAATAGTGTTACATTTTCTACAGAGAAGCTACTGTATGAGACAGTACAAACTTTTGCACTCAAGTGTGAAGATTGCACTCGATTCCTTATGAAAAAAGTTATAAAAATCTTGCTTGATAAAAAATGGTCAGGTTTACACATCCACCAAACATCTTGTGTCTCTGAAGTTCCTCTCCTTTAGACTGTAAGACACTCCATCCCTAACTGGTGCGCATTTCTGAGGCATGGGGGAAGCCAACAAGGACACATCAAAGCCCTGTGCCTATATAGAAGGATCTCTCTCCCTTCCTCTACACACACAATTCTCCTGACTCCACACTTTTCTGAGGGTCAGATTTATAGACACACTGTGAGACAGTGAATTAATGAGAGCAAGCATTAAATCAGAGAGAGAGAAAGAGAGAGAAACTAAGTGACCTGAGCTATTCAATTGTACAAAAATGGGTAGAAGAAATGAAAAATGAATAGAAGGTGTGTGTGCGTGTGTGTGTGGGTAAAACTGCAAGAACAAGGTGCTGAATTCTGCATACAGTACTAGAAGACAATGCTGCAGGCGACAAATGTGGCAGAGTAAAACCGTGGTGAAAAAAAGATGAAAGGCCAGAGCTCTGAGCCCAGCGAGAGATACTAGATAAAGTGATGAAGCTAGAGAGGGAAGACAAGAGGGAAACAAGTTCAAGAGAGATGAAAGATCAGCGCCAACTCGCAATGTGTGTGTGTGTGTGTGTGTGTGTGGGTGTGTGTGTGTGGGTGGGTGTGAGAGAGAGAACAGAAAAAGGTTAATGATCTCACTGTGTACAACAAGCTATATCTCTTAAAAGGGCAACAGTATAAGAAATATTAACTGTTAAAAGGGCAACGCTGGTTGTATTATGGAAAGGAAATTTATGCATGAACAACAGGGCTGAACAATTTGCATTTTGATACTGCAGCTGTGGCACTTGCCATCTACTTTATTAAAAACTAGAGAGGTATTGATAGACTTTAGTTTTAACAATTTTTCAGGTTCTCTGAATATTGTGACAAATTTCCAATGAAGAAAATGTTTCTTCTGAATCATTTTACATTTCATAAACAATGCAAACGGTGTGCATTTTTGTTTTTGACAATCAAAATAAATCAGAAATTGCTATGAACATGTTTTTCATATGGGATACAAGATGTAAAAGAGGTTCACTATAACAAAGCACAATGAGCTCTGTAACAGAAATAGAGCTCCAAAGTAGGCTAAAGTGCCCGGTTTCTGTTGCTTTTTTTTTTTTTTTTGTATTTTGGAAAGCTACCAACATTTTACCATGATTAAATGTTATGTTAGAGATGGAAATTTCCTTAACTCCAGGTCGCCCTCTTGTGGTGTATAATTTAATAAATATGTGAACTACAGAGAAGCATTATGTACAACATTGCCAGTTAAGATATGTATAAATGATATGTTAACTTTTTCATTTTGTAATTTCATCACAAAGCAATTTTGGAAATGATTGGGGGAAAAAAGACCAGACAATGGACGACGTAGTGCATCCCTCAGTTCAAAATAGTCTAGACATTCTTTTCTGACCTTTCTCGAGAGCAGGACATTTCACCCAACAGCACAGTCACTTTGCGCATTGTACATTATGGCAAGATTTTACCTAGTGCGCTACTGCAACATGATTCTATCATGCAGTGAGCTGCATGAAGGTCCAGGTGTAGAGATGTTATTAATATAAAGATCATGATGAGTGTCTAAGGCTAGGTATTGGTAATGTATACTTAATAAAATTGTTTACGAAGCCACATTACACTACAATCCTGCTTCTACTGTATACCAAAAAACAGACAAATATCCTGATGCAGGTTAGTGTACCACTGTGTACTGATTCAATAGTAATATTAAAAATTCATTCTAGTGTAGGTGCAAAATTATATTAGTGTGATATTCCAATTATGCCAAGAACAATATCATCTCCGGGGAGACAACAGCCGCTATTACTTTCTAACGAGGTTAATGTTGGACATAAGATGCAGCATAAATTACATTTCAATTACGTCTGAATCTCCAATTTGTCTGCACAAAAAGACCCAGGAAAATACTTCAATAAGTACTAATGGCAAAACCTTGACCTAGTTTAGATGAACACCTGTGGTCTAATCAATTTAATAAAAATCTTACCGCTTTCCTTGTAAATTGGGTGGGGCTGAATGTTGAGTTAAGCTTGAGAACCTCAGCAATCACTTGCAAGTCTTACACATTTCAGCAAGTCTTTATCTAAACGATATGGTCAAGCTTGAGTGGTCTCATTAATCTGAGTGAAACAGAGTGGGAAGGATAAGTGAGTGTATGTGTAAGAGAGAGAGAGAGAGAGAGAGAGAGAGAGAGAGAGAGAGGAAACTGGTTGGACCTTCATGTTCCTAACAAAACACACACATACTGTACTGGTGGAGAGCACCAGACATAGATGTATATGTATGAGTGTACAGCGCTTTTAACAACGGTCATTGTCACAAAGAACCTTTACAAAAGTTTTTAAAAAATGGAAATAAATTAGAAAACATAAGGAAATATGTATAAGACATAACTATAAATATCAGTTTGTTCGTGGTGAGCAAGCTGAGGGCAACGGAAAAGACTCCTTGAGATGACCAGAGGAAGAAACTTTGCGAGCAACCAGACGACTCAATGGGAAACCCATGTTCATTTGGGTGATATCACATACTGTAGTATGACCATTAATCAGTCAGTGTCATATCCATGTGCTATAAGACTGAAAGTTCAATATAATGGAAAGATTTTAAGGTCATACAACCTCCATACTTCCATCTTCCACTGTTTGTTTCAGTCCTAGACTATGCAGCGACTGTAGTCACAAGCCATCATAGAAAAACTGCCTGCATCAGCCCAGTGCAAGGTCATCTTCATGGTCACGGAGTGGAACCATCCTCTGTCACCACACACATCCCAGGCAGATCATACAGGGCCATCCTCAGCAGCAGCAGCCAGAGGCCATTATTCTGAATCTCATTTTGTGCTTGTGTTTGCATGTGTGTACAGTATGTACATATCTAAGCATACAAAGTTTTAAAAAAAGCTGCTAATCTAAGATCCTATGGCTCAACTTGGGAAACTGTTTCCGATCCCACCGTCCCCTAAAAATGGGTTTATATATATACTGCCTCTATAAGCCAGTCTATGCTGTAACCAAAGGAGAAATAAAGTGCGGAAGTCGATGGCTTAGATGCTTTTATTTTTTGACTTGCACACTTGGGTGTCCAAAAGTCCAATAAGTATGCATGGGATGCATCATTCAGTGGTGTAGAGGTTAGGGTTGTGGTTTCTCATGCATGAAATTGCCGGTTCAGATCTGTCGTTGGGTTTAACTTTAGTTCAGAATGTACTGTAAGTATTAAAAAGTTTGTGCTTTTGCCAATTATATTTTGACTGCCACTCTTGAGCCAAAAGTATATTTTGACTGCTCACATCTTTCAGTAAGGTTGTACTACGGGAACTTAGTTTGAACCTGAGCTTTGGCTTCACTTTAGTCGAGGATGTATGTCAGTATGGAAAACGCTCATGCTTTTCTTAATTATATTTTGACCTGCATACTTGAGCCAAAAGTCAACTAAGCAAGTGCAAGACCTTAACTTACAGTGTCCAAGCAACTTTAAGCACTCGATCATCCAGTTGTGTAGTGGTTGGTGTAATGGTTTCTTATCCAGTATATCGAGGAAAAGTACTGAAAAGTTTATATATTCACCAACTATATTTTGACTCGCACTCAGGAGCCATTTAATACCATTTAAAGTCCAATAAGTAACTGGAAGAATGGATATTACATCAATTTAGTGCAGGATTTTCAAAGTTCATATTTTCTTAAATTTTAACTAGCAATTTGTGGTGCCCACAGGCCAATAAGTAATCATGTGCTCTATCGTTTAGTGGTATTGTGGTTAGTGAACAATGTTTTCATTCACTGCGCCCCAGGTTCAAATCTCCACTTTGGCCTAACCTTTCCTTACTATAGGTCCGTACATTCAATAATTATTTTTTGACTTGCACTTTTAACCCGTTAACTGAGCCAAAGGTCCAGTAAGCAATAGCAATATCCATGGTGTAGCAGTTATTGTCATAGCTTTTCATGCATAAACCTCCCTGGTTTCAATCCGCGCTTTAACTTAATTTTAGTATGCAAAAGTGAAATGTTCTTGCTTTTACTAATTATATTTTGGCCCAGACTCCGTGTGTAAGGAAAAATATATCACCCACTTTTTGACAGTGCTTTTTAACATCATTTTCTTCTACCACACATCAACAACTCCTACATTTCCCCATGCAGACTCCTCTGACTGAAACAGTGGGTTCCTGTTCCAACTTTTTTTTTTTTTTTGTCACTTCATTTTTTGATCCCAACGCTGTAACCCTGTAAACCCTGAGCACTTCCTGTTACTGCTGCTGTGGCGTCTCTGTAGGATGCAGATGAGGGTGATGCGGATGGAGACGCAGCCTTGAGGTTACGTCATACATGAACCAAATGTTTTACTGTTTAAGCTCCCATAGCTACTATAACCTGTGCCTTTCCATCCACATCCTGCCTCAGGCAGAAGGGAGGAGCGAGCTGCTCACCGCCTACCAGGTAGGAGTGGTACTGTACGTGAAGTGGGGTTGGAATGATGTTACCAATTTAACTGTAGATATTCAAAGAGTCTTTAAGCAGATAAGACAGTTAAAAGCTAAAAAGCTTATGGAAGAGGAGCTCGGTAGATTTCTTGTAACTTTGGAGAATAATTTGGTAACGCTCTCATTCTTTAAATATGAGTCTATAAAGCATTACTAGAAACCGTTCCCTCTCTCTCTCTCTCTCTCTCTCGTTCTTACCTCTACTCAGTTTTATTCTGAACATCTTGTCGAATCTGACTCGTACCTTCACCTCGCTATTACACTTTACCCTTCAAACAGCCGCCAGCCTGTTTTGTCCCACCTCTCTCTCTCTCTCTCTCGTTCCTCTTCCACTATCTCTCTTCTCCTCTATCTCTCCTCATCCGTCTTTCTCTCTTTCCTGCTGTCCACATCACTCTGCCGCCTCCATTCCGCTCTCATTTGCTCTATTACTTTCTCAAACATGAAGAAAACACAACTGACACAGTAATTCACCAGCTCTCTACAGTGTGTGTGTGTGTGTGTGTGTGTGTGTGTGTGTACAATCCCATAAGTTGAACTCATTCTGTCTCTTTGAACTGAATGTTTTCTCTCAGCAGCAACAGACAACTCCCCC
>JAAGKR010015146.1:0-10292 GCA_011419295.1 Clarias macrocephalus
CATATTTATTTTCCCCCCAAAGTTGGATTTGTTTGTATTTTGTGCATGTATTACAGTGTATGTATTTAATTTGCTTATACTTTACATCTTTCTCTTCTTTTCAGTGGCAGCAGGGAAGGACAAAAGAGTTGAAATGGCTGTTAGTGTGTAAGACAGTAGTGCAGCATTTTCTTATTCGTGGAAGAAACAGAGATCTGACAGAAGCTCAGGAAAGATTCAATCTCCCCAAACATCAGCTTGTCACAGAGTCACCCACCAGGTGGGGCTCACACCAGAAAATGGTTGCAGGAGTGCTGGAACAACAGAAAGCCATCCTGGCTTCTGACACCTGGTTCCTATCTGGCAGGACACTGATGTCTTAGAATCGAAGCACTGAGTCCTTTACTGGAGTTCACAGATTCTCCTTCTGGGGAGTCATATGTGAAGCCTGTTCTCCAGCTGCCGAGAAAAAGAACTACTGTGCGCTAGTGAACGGGACACTCAACTCACAAAAGACTTTAAAACCAAAATCATTGCATACTTTGATGAAAGACATGCAGACCAGGTCACTGATGACCTACTCGACATGGTAACATCATTATCCAAGATTCAAAGCTCAATACATAAAGCCAGACAAGGTGGAAGCGATTAAAACATGGCCACTAGCTGAAGTTAAGACCAAGGCCTATACCAGTACGAGGCTCTGGTTGAAACAGAAGTAACTGGTGCAGAGGGAGGAGCTGCTGCTGAAACACAACCACCTCCACCACTGAGTATGATGAAGCAAAGGAAGTCTTTATTGAGTGAGTAAAGCTACCTGATGTCTCCTGACGCTGACAGTGAGTCTGAACCAGTGGAGTGGTGGAGGCTACATGACCGTAACTTCCCAAGAGTGAGCAAGCTTGCAAACAATACCTGTACATCCCAGCCACCAGCACACACTCAGAAAGAATCTTTGGCATACGGACTAATGTAGTCACATGTACCCCGACAGCAATAAAACCAGAGAGAGTGAACACCAGTGACACTCATTCGTAGTGATTGTACTGTAGTGTGTGCGTGTTTCAGGAGTATGAGCTTCTTTACACCGCTCAACTGCAGATTTTAATAAACACATTAAGGGCAGTACATGATATTTCTCAAGTTTACTTATTAAATAATTTAATACTCTACTGCAAAATCACCAAACACATTTAAGATGTGTGTTTTAATATTTTAATAATTTTAGTTTCAGTGTGTAATAATAAATTCATAGTAAAAGAAAAAAAAAATTGGCTCTTCCGACTCTGACATGCAAGGCTGGCTGTAAAAAAAAAAAACTCTTTGCAACTCTTTGACAAATGACTTATATGTACTTCCTTTTGATGCTTTTTACTTGCAAGTTGGGAAAAATGCCACAGCAAACAAGTGCATTGTGAAGCAAAACAAGTTGCATCCATAAAGTAACAATAGCATCGCTGCTTAATGAAGAAGCCAATGATGTATTATAAATCTAACTTTTGTCATTAAATGTTTCTGATGATCCTCAACCTTCTTTGTGATTATAAACAATCACAATCTAATATACGTAGTTTTTGTGTGCAACAAAAGCAAAGATTTGTTGTTTTAGTTTGATGACAGGATGACATCAAAAAAATTATTATTTAATTACAACTTATAACCAACATAATAAAACTAAACATTACCAGAAATACATTTGCAGGCAATTTTAACAAAACTCTAAGGCGGTTCATACAATTCTACAAAATACACAATTATATGATTATGCAAATATATTTTTAAGTAAGGTGTTTAAAACATGTTGCTTACTGAATATTTTGATATAGCTGTAAATTTTTGTAATTAATGATTATTTTATTTATTATTGAATCTTTTTGCACATGACCTGTATTTACTAAGCCACTCTAGGAATTGTGCTTAAAGTCAATTAGGACTAAAGAGCTGTGTAGGACTGGAGAGAGGATGAGAGAGTTTTGCTTGCAGAGGAGGGAATAAAATGTAAGAAAATAATTAAAGCTAAATTTTGCCCTATTTTTGACCATAAGTAATTGGATGGCAATTTGTGAAACCATGAATGCCACCTGTCAGTTTGCCGCATGTACCCCTGAGGAGTGTGGAAAAACAGCATACGCCATGTTAATTAGTTATATATAATTAGTGCAATGATTTTAGATGTATGCAATGAGGAAGATTTTGTATACCATGAAAAATAATTTGCATATGTCAACGGTACACAAAGGAGGAATTATATATATATATATATATTGATTACACTGATTATAGATGGATAAGGATTATGTTACAAAGATTATAAATAATAAAGTGATGATGTTCTGCTTATAACAGATAATCTCCAAACAGTTGTGTATACTCCATTTAATATGAATATATAAAATGTAAATATAAACAAAAAAATGAAAAATAAAAAATTAAACATGTTTAATCTTTTTGGCAGTCCTCTTGGATCCGGTGGAACCTTGTTGAAAGTTGGGCAGTCAATCGCGGTGGATCGGGTGCCTAACACTGCATCTCACCGCGAGACAAACCGTGTAGGTATTAGGACACCTTCGGAGCTCTCCCACATTTTGGTGGAGATAGGAGTGATTTCTCACTTTAAGAATCTTGTTAAATTGCTCTTATGCCTACTAAGAGCACTAAGAGCCCTATATATAGGCCCGCTGACTGATTACAAGATTGTAAACACCTGTGATGCTAATTAGTGGACACACCTTGAATTAACATGTCCCTTTGGTCACATTATTTTCAGTATTTTTTAGGAGTACCATCAGTTTTGTCCAGGCCTGTTCCATGAGTTCATTTTTTTTTATAATTCCGTTGAAGCATGGTTGAAAAGCAATGTCTGACTTTCATTGGTTAACATTCATAGAATTCTTATTTATTATTACTTTTGTCAGATTAAAGTTATTTCTGTGACCATTGTGAGTTTTTCTTTCATTGACCGAAGGGTATCAACAATTTTGTCCACGTGTGTAGGACCAAAATTGCATCACTTTGAGAATTTTTGCCCACGTAGGAACGATTAAATGTTGAGAACCGTGTGTGTATGCGTTTCAGTAAACACAAATATCGGCTGCCGTATGTGCATGCAATGTGCCTGTAAAATCATACCAGTTGCTCTAGAAATGAATTTCACTTTTAAAATTGTGACATATGATGTACAAACAAGATTATGTATGTAACATCATTATGAAAACCATAATCTAGAAAAACAAACAAACTAAAAACTTTAAAAGCTTGATCATATGTGACAGCCCTCACTCCAAGTGCCATCAAACAACTTTTTTATTTCTTTAAATTTATGCTGACACAGCATTCCTTTTTTTTTTTTTTAATGAAAATTGAGAAAAGATTAAGAGTGAATAAGAGAATGTTGCTGCAGGATGATCATTATTTTATTTTAGTGTCAGAGATTCAGCTACAAATGTTCAGACAGTAAAGGATCAGTGTGATTCAAACCCAGTGTTAAAGCGCCATCTAGCGCCATCCACCATAACAATTACGGTGTTTTTTTTTCTTCTATTTAGACAGAATGTTTATTGTTATGACTTTCATCTATAGGAGACGACATTTTATTAGAGTGGCAACTTAAGTTCATTTGGTTGGTGCCCTAATCCTCTGGGTACCCTGGCTTCTTCCCAAAGTCCAAAGACATGAAGAAAGAGTGTAAATGAAAGAGTGAGTGTATGTGTGTGCACCCTGTCTAGGGTGTACCTCACCTCGTGATGCAAGTCTCCTGGGATAGTTTCCAGGCCACGGGTCCCTGAATACAGGATAAAGCGGTATAGACAATGATTGAGTGAGTGGTTAATTTTATTTTCATGTTCATATATCAAGGGGCAATGTAGTAAAATTGAGTTATCCCCTGATCTTTAAAGCCCCAGGCTGTATTTAAAAAGAAACCACTTAGAGCACTGATAATCACCAGCGCTTAGACAGAGAAGAATACAAAGATAATCTGAAAGTATGTCCAATATTGCTTTATAGGTGATAACATACCGATCTTGTTGTCTGCGACTGATCTTTGATGTTTAACTCACCAAATTATAAAAAATTCACAGGTAAGTTAGAAAGTTTAAAAATGTTTGTAATGAAACAAAAAAGAACACAGAATCAAATCTTTGTGATATGGGAACAGACCAGGGAACAGTCAGGGGATGCGGGTTGTACTTGATGTGACACATAGACTGAGGGGTCACAATGTGATATGTGATTTATTTATTTATTTATTTATTTATTACATCTTTTGAACTTAAGTGAAAGATCGCCATGGATGGCACAGATTGAAGCTGCCCCTTGTACTACAATTAAACATTCTTTAGTTAAAAATAAATAAATAAAAAACATTGGTGCGCACTGATTAAACATTGATTAAATATATTAAATACTGCACACTGAGGAGGGAAACCTAGATATTCACAGAGTTTGTGATGTATGATGTTGTTTCTTCATGCAAAATGATTGAAATTAAATTTAGGTGCTTTACTTTAGAGGTTTAGTAAAGGTGGGTCTTTTTTTTTTTTACCTTTCGGACAAGGGGACTATACAGAATTTTAAGCACCTAGATAATAACCAAAAATTAATTCTTGACTGCTGAGAACAGTCTTTATTACCCCAAGTATGTTGATGAACATGAGGAAAATATTCACGCTAAATATCAATAAGGTTGAATTTGTCCAAAAACATTTTAAATTTTGAATTAGCTGAGGTGATGTTCCTGGGAGGCCATTTATCAATTGTGTTGTCCATAGTGAAAATCCCCTCTTTGGTAACAAATGATACTTTGGTAACAAATGTGAAAGTCTTCCAAGCTTTCAAATAAATTATTACTTTTAAAAGAAGAATTATAACCATATATGTTGATGATGATAAATGCCATCTGGTTTAGTTGTATGATTAATAAACAGAAATGATCCAAGGGATCCAAATCTGTAACTAATATATTTCCATCAAATATGTTTTTGAGGACAACACCACCAGCTGTCCTCCATTCTTAAAAAAATAAAAAATAAAATCTGTCTTGTTCTCCTTTACAAACAAAAATAAAGTTTTCCTTTTCACATTATTTCTAAGCGCCTTGGCATTAACAGCAATTAAAGACAAAGACAATGCAAACAAAGACTGAATAAAACAGCTAAAGAAGAAAGATAACTACACTCAAAGATGAAAATGAAACACTATTAAATCTAAGAAGTGTAAATTGAAACTTTCAATACAGCTCTGCCAAAGATGTGCATGAGGCTGCAGAGTACTTATTATTATTTAAACCCTAAACTAATCACCTTTATAAGAGATTAGAGAGTGGTGTTATTATTGCCATCAAACAATTGGTATTAAATATACATCCATTAAAAAACGACCTAAAAAACAAACATTGTTTGCCTCTTCCACTAAAGGCCATAACTTGTTCCTAGCATCCTTGGTTTCCTGAGTGAGGTCCTCCATAATCCTGATCTTCTTCTGTTGAAGAAAAGCTGAGGATTTGGCAGTATTTGAATATGGACCTTAACGAAGAAATTCGTAGCATCATGCACAGCTATGCCAAGAAATCCCGATGTGAATATGAAATAAACTGCACAATTATACACCGAGATGTGTTTCTCTGGTCCAAACGTGGACCCAGTCTGTGCACGACATCCACAGAGTTGAGAAGCTGGTTGACGATATCTGGAGAAATCCCACCGAAGAGGCTGATGATGCGCTGTCTCACATTATCACCTGTTTGCTCCTCCATGCCCAAACTCTCAGGTTCCTTCTTCTCTTATGAGAGTCTAACTCCATACATTGGTCTCGAAGCACAGCATTCTCATTCTCATGCTTCACAATTCTAACTTTAACGTCAATAATGTTAACTTTTTAAGCAACAGCTTCCATCTGTCGGCCCATGGACTCCAGAGAGTCAGCGAGGCTCCTGACAATATTCAAATCTTTCTGGCAAAGCTCCAAAACAACAGAGTCACTCAGGCGCCATTTTGGTCTGCCCACCAAAACACAAAGTCTAGAGGCAGTTAAAACCACACCGAGCACTATTTAGAAGACAAAGCAGCTTTTTATCATTAACCTGCTTACATAACAGATTCTCTGTTATACTGTAAGCAGCACGCATCACTTTACTGGCGTACCCTTGTTTTTCACACTACCTAGAGATCTGATATTTGGCATTGATGCTTTCACAAATTGCAGTCCACTCACTTTTTATCTTTAGAGTAGAATTTTAATGTATGTCAGGCTTGTGGAGACCTTGTGTCTGCCAGGTCCTTTCTGGCCAGGTAGAAACTAGAGGCGGTATTTATTCACTCTGTGTTGAGTTTAATTTCATACCTTTTTTAAAGGACATAACCTCGCCATCAGTTTTCAGTATTAGACGGTAACGAGTCAGTGAAGTGGAGATTAATTTCTCCATTAGAGAGAAGTATTACAATAATAAAAAAATGTATACATTAATTATTTTAACCATTTCCTGCTAAACAAGACAAAATATACTTGAGAAGTTTAATAAATATTTGATTGTAGGTCAGTACACTGACCCAGAAGGGCAAATCATCTTTCCCATACAGATGTGTGAAGAGGAGAATGTCTATTACCGCCGTGCTCACCGCCGCGACAAAACGACAGCGGCCAAAATAAATCAGTTGCATTTCAAGGCAATTCGTGAAATGACCGCCAGGTGGCGCAAAGTGATATTTTCCGTCATCACGGTTTAAAAAAAAAAAAAAATTAAGTCATAAAAAAGTCAAAACAATATGCTGTATCGAAGAAATAGTACAGTAATGGTTATTTCCACATCTGTATATTTTATACAACAAGCATGAAAAATCTTAATCAGAGCTATTGATATTTGCTGTACAATAGTGTAATGAGTAAAAAAAACATTGAAGTTGAACATTAAAACAAGTTCACTACACTGTAAACCCTAATTCTCAAAGTAATTAAACACATTGAGTACTGTTAACCTAAATAATTGAATGAGTAATAATTTTGAGTACATAAATAACAATAATTTAAGTAAAACTTCCACCAGTGTAAACTGTATAGAGCACTTGTGGTGCAGTGGTAAGTGTCTTGCCTCCCACGTGGAAAACCCCCGGTTCGATTCCCGTGCAGGATGGTTCTTTTTATTTGTTCAACAAACTCAGAAATTGATAGTTCTGTTTACTTAAAATTGGAAATATCATTAATTTAAATAAAAATATGTAACTGATTATTTTAAATATTTGGCGTTTTGCCAACTTAATCAGGTTTACAGTGTAGGGTTTTGGGTCATCTTAAATTTTGTGTTCTTTAAATTTGTAGTAGATAATACAGAAATAAATTAAACTAAATGGCTATAAAATTAAAACATTGTCAGGACATGACACTGTTGGACGTGTCGTTGTCATTCAGCCCCGCTTGTGTTTTTGTGGTAGTATGGGAATGAAATGCAGTACGATGTTATGATTATAATTTTCTTTAATAAATAATGACTCCCGTTGGGCTGTACCACCGTTGGCAAAACCTTATAAAATACAGTACTAAAATTATAGTATATAGCTCATCGTTAGACTACAACGACTAAAATTCAAATCGGACAACTCGGTCTCTTTACTTATAAACCTTTATTTACAACGCTTCCGTTCCAGCTGCTAGAGAAGGAACACCCAATCAGAAGCCGTGTGTGGAAGTCTGTGATTGGCTGGTTTTGTGGCAGTTTTGTAACACTGGACAAAGTTGAGCGAGCGTATAGGCAGAGTCGAGCGCACACAGAAAATAAATGTTGCACGCGCATGCAGTCGAGCGCGCGCGGAGAACATGTTGAGCGAGCAGGGAAGACACTGCACGCGCAGAATTGAGCTGTTGAGCGCGCAGTGGAGACACCGCACGCGCACAGAGTGCTTTGTCTGCTCTCAAAATGTCAAACCGCGCGCTCAGAATTGTGGCAGGAATATAACGCCATAGTTAGGTGGCCCCGCTTCTTCACATACCTGCAGTGTGCACCTAGGCCGCCTACCTAGTGAGCTTCAGAGTGAGTGAGGAGCGATATTGATTTGGGCGCACGCCCATCACAGGCGCACGCCGTGACAAGTATACATTTACTTTGCTTAAATTTGATGCAATTAAGAAACGCTATATGTATTACTATAATTTTAGTACTGTGATTGTATTTTATAAGGTTTAGCCAGCGGTGGTACAGCGCAACGGGGGTCATTATTTATTAAAGTAAATTATGATGATCATAACATCGTACTGCATTTCATTCCCATACTACCGCAAAAACACAAGCATGGCTGAATGACAACATCTGCTTACACAGTAGCACGTCCTAACAATGTTTTAATTTTATAGTCATTTAGTTTAATTTATTTCAGTATTATCTACTACAAATTTTAAAAACACAACATTTAAGATGACCCAAAACCCTACACTGTAAACCCGATTAGGTTGGCAAAACTCCAAATATTTGAGGTAATCAGTTACATATATTTTTTTACTTAATGATAGTTCTGTTTATTTAAAATTGTAAACATAAATTTTTGAGTTTGTTGAACAAATAAAAATACATATATATATTGCAGGCTATCCTGCACGGGAATCAAACCCGGGGTTTTCCACATGGAAGGCGAGACACTTAACCACTGCACCAAGAGAGCTCCATAGAGATTACACTGGTGGAAGTTTTACTTAAGTTATGGTTACTTACGTACTCAAACAATTATTTAGGTAAACAGTACTCAATGTGTTTAATTACTTTGAGGATTAGGGTTTACAGTGTACACGCGTAGGCTCTCATTACACATGATAAAATCTAGAGGCTCACTGTGTTAACATTTACTTTGCTTAAATTCGATACTAATAAAATTTAATTCTACATTTGTACTGTAATTTTAGTACTGTTATTATGAATTTGTTTAATTACAATGTTACGCTCTAAAGGAGCTGTGACTCATTAATCCTTGAGAGAATGAAATAAGGTCCGTGAGGTGCGGCGGCAAAACTAGAAAACTGCTCTTCACACATCTGTATATGTGTATATTTTTTCCCTTGTAAGTGTGTTTTTTCCTTGAAAATTTATGATTTTTCCCCAGTTCAGTGCAACTACTTTTTCCCGTGTGAGAACTTTTTCTCCCGTATTTTGCAAGCTAAAAGCTAAAGCTAATGCGCAAAGGACTATGGGACTGAGGTCAAAACACAACTGAGCACAGAACCGTGCCGGATATCAGCTCCAGAACTTATCATGATGGAATATACAGTGAATCATAGCGTGATAACATTATAAGTCTCACTAAATTTGCAACTGGACACAATTACCAGTTGCCCACTTGTTATTAAGTACTGCTGCACAATTTGGCCCTGTGTACCCCATTCGTTAACACACACATGATGTCCATGAAGAGACAGACGTATGTGTCCCTTGTGACGGCTGCCAGGGAGAGGCTTACCTGGTCGGGGTGAACCAAAACAAATGTGTCACACCACACTTATCAAAGACAGAGAATAAAATAAATAAACAGGACATGGGTTCGACCAGGACGGCCCTATCATTTTAACAGTGAAAACTTTCAAACCAGCCAACATTGCAAGAAACGTATTAACAAAAACTATTTATTAACTAGTTGAGCCCATACATGCATCAATAATCCAATTCTAAACTTTATCTAAATCAGCCTTGCACACTTAACATCTTACTTGAGGTCTAACCTGTCTATGTGATACACATTTGTCCACCTATTCGTTGACTAGTCTGATGTGATTCGTGGGGCCAGTCTAGGTCTCAAGTCATAGCGACGAATATCTATGTCACTGGGGGGCAAGTCATAGCTCCCGTCAACCTGCTGGCTAGCTAAGCAAGTCACACCATCCTCTCTACTTGACAAGTCAGTAACACTAACTGGTGGAGATAACCAGCCCCCGACTCCGGCAGTAGAGCCCTCACAGCGGGGCGAGTGGGTGACGACTCGGCGGCATACTCGTTCAGCCAAAGCTAACGCTAAGGCTAGCCCACCGGAGCACACCTCTTCTGCGCTTCACGTGTCCAACAGGTTCGCTCTCCTCAGTGATGCACCCGCTGAGAAACCTGAAAGAGCTCTGGTTATAGGAGACTCTATACTGAGGCACGTGAAATTAGCCAGGCCTTTAGGGGCGCCAGCGGCAGTGGTCAGGTGTATCCCGGGAGCCAGAGCACCGGACATAGCAGGTAATCTTAGGGCTCTAGGTCAGCATAGGTTCTCTAAGATAGTGGTACATGCTGGAGCTAATGATATACGCCTTCGTCAGTCAGAGGTTAGCAAGAGTAACTTTACAGAGGTGTTTAAAATAGC
>JAAGKR010015147.1:0-10291 GCA_011419295.1 Clarias macrocephalus
GAAAAACACTGTCGGTTGGGGGCCTTCAATGTTTTCAGGAATACCTATCACTCGTATGTTGTTACGTCGGCTTCTGCCCTCGAGGTCAATTAGCTTAGCCTTTAGCTTAGCATTCTCTGCGGCCATAACAGTTAGCTTTGCCTCGGTAGCCTGCCAGCTCGAATCGGCAGAGTTCGCAAACGATTCTAGCTCTAAAATCCGTTGCTGGTGGTCTGTGATTGTTGTCTGAAAGCTGACCATCTTGGCTTCAAGCCTTGTGTATGAACTTTTAATCTCCGCTAGAACCGCTGCTCGATGCTCTTGAAACATCGGAGCCAATATGGCCGTGATGGTATTAGCCAACGAGTCATCCCGTTCCTGTTCCTCCTTCTTTGTTTTCCTAGACATATTTCTTCGCACGAAAGAGTGGTCTAGTGTATAATAAATGCAATATTGCGCGGGTATTAGTCTTAAAGCTGGTCAGTGACCATGTAGAAACTAAAAAGTTCGGGAGCTCGGGTTAGAGCGACTACTCCATCTCACAGCGTAACCGGAAGTCTGAAATGACTTTAAACCACCCAAAATCTTTTGGATAAAAAAAATGTAAAAGGTCCTGCTCTTTAAAGATTTGATTATAATATAATTTATTCCAATTTAGGCATTGTATTTGGAAAAACTGGTCCAAGCAGTGTGTGACAGCAAAGCTGTTGTCAAGTGTTGCCTGGAGATGGAGAAGAGCAGGTTGAAACTTGTGGTGATGTACACCATCTCCCTACCCTCCACCACCCCCCACCCGTGACTCATAAACACGTTTTTATTGATTTGTTTTCTTTAGTGTGACATCATTTGCTTTCACTAGAAATACACTCATCTAATAACACATTTGTATCCATCTTCAAGTATCTGCTTAAGGCAATTAGCAGCATCCAAGGAATCATTTAAGTTGTGTTTATGTAATTACAGTTAAGTCTAAAAAAAGAAACTTATTCACATCATAAAAGCGTCTTCCAATAGTATCTATGATAATGAGGCATAGGGCAGGGATGATTAGAATAGGACAATTGAGTGTTAGTCAGTGGTTTTACCCTAAATGTAGCCATTTAAAGTCGGATGGCAGGTGATGTAAAAGCCACATGACTGGCAAAAAGTAACTAAACAAATTAAATATTCAGACCACAAAAAGTATTGAGGATTACCAGAGAATATAATTTTGCTATTAGGGACCTGTACTGTAAAAGAATTCACAGGCCAGCTAATTTTTGGATGCCATGGGAAGTAAAAGGTAAATGAATCACCAGTCTATTTCACAGAAAATGTGTAAGTAGCTGAAAAAACTTAGCTTTAACTCCATTATTTATAATCCAGTTACAAGTGGTATTCTACCACACCAGGAACAACATGCTAAGCCACAGAACCGCTACTCAAGGATTTGTAATTCACATGTGTATGCCATGTAATGCAGTGCAAGAACAGGCCCAACTGAAAACAGTAACAGTAACTCACTCAACCGGGGACTGAGAGTTTAATGCCATGGTGAGCAACATAACAGTCATATACTGTATTGGAATACATGTACTGTGGAGAACTAATGAGGTTCCATATGCATTAAAATACTTACAAAAACAGATGAGTACACTCACCACCAGTACCACCACCAAGCAAATGAATAAAAGGAAATGGGGAAATTATGTGAATTCATAACCAGTTTTAGAACTGTAAATAAAAAATTTATTTAGAACCGTAAATTAAATAAATAAATATTTTAAAGACCTTTGTTAAACCAAAGTACATATGAATATATATTTCAACAAATATGATTTGTTATTATATAGATTATCTTGTTTGCAACCTATGTTGGACACTCGGATGAACAAAAGTGTTTATACCTTTGGACCAAAGAAATTAATAATAATAGTTGAGTACTTTATTAATCCCAAAGTGAAATTTTCACATATCCCAGTAAGGAAGTGGGGTCAGCCAGGATACTTCACACCTGGAGCATAGGGTTAAGGGCCTTGCTCAGGGGATCAACAGTGGCAACTGTCACTTTTCACTGTGAATACAGTACTTTTCACTGTGGTTACTACAATTCTGTAACATCAAGAACTACTGTATCTTTAGCATCAATAACATTGATCTTCTTAAAAAGGTTTCCACATTATTTTTACAAAATTACTAGAGCTTGTTGACATTTAAGGTTGATCTCTTAAGATCTCATTACAGCATTTCATTCAGGCTGAGGTCTGGACTTTGACTTTTAACAACCTTAATTTATAGTAATTCAGAAGTTAACTTGTTGTGTTTTGCATCATTGTCCTGCGCAATTTAAACCTAGCTTAAGCTGCTGAACAGAACTATATCAAGTGTCAGGCAGATTGGCAAAGTAGATGCACGCAAATTAGAATCAGGATCATGCTTATTGTCCAGGTATGCCAACACACACAAGAAATTATTATCAGAATGTTGGTGACTCCTATGAACTACAGACCTAAATGCAGACATGAATACAGACAAGATACATATTAAAGCAAACACAATAAGGTTTACCCAAGATCTATGGTCACAAAACTATGAGCAATAAAAATTACGAACAATAAATGGCCTTGTACTTTACAATACCAAGAAATATGCTGTATGAGTCATAATAGGTCATACTATTTATAGGTGGTGTAACACACATTACTATTGTTGTTATTGCATAATATATGAATTGTACATAAGATATACCCAAATAAAGGAAGTGATAATTATTATTATTTTTTAAATTCTAATTCATGGTAACATTTATTTTTTCACTACAAATGCTTAGTAGCAACTGGAAATATTGCTTTAATGGCAGTTTGCACTTAAGCTGCCAAAACTTAAGTTGGACAAAACAAGTTTTGCAATAGTAGATAATCCATATTGGACAAGATCCATTTTTGTGTCACCTAAACATATGATGGAAGAGATAAGATTGTACTATATATAAAATATCAAATCTTCTGCACTGTACAGTGGAACCTCAGATTGCGAGTAATGCGGTTTATGAGAGTTCCGCAAGATGAGCAAAGATTTTTAATAAATTTTGACTTGAAAAACGAGCAAGTCTTGGTTTACATGTGACGAGCATCATGGATCACGCATGCACTCTTGTTTTGACACAGACCGTCACGTGATCACAATCAATGAGCCAATTGTGAAATTAAGGGTAATCGTCTCCCCTGCTGGGTCTTAGTGCTCGTCCCTTATTGGTATAATCAACATCTCCCTCTGTTTCAGCGTGTCTCCTTTGTGTGTGTGCGCCCGTAATTTGACAACGATACACGCACACACACACTCTCATCTTTTCACCTCCCTCCCCGGCTTCACACACACATACAGACACTCTCTGCTCTACACAGAAAACATTGCTCAGTCACGATTCTTTTCAAAGGTAAAGTGCTGGTTCATTTGTTTGTTTTTACTTTACAGCGGTGATTCCGTTAGTATGCGCTCACGCGAGTGTCATTAGACAGATTTCTTCTTTTCCCTCTTAAAACAGTGTTTGCGTTGTGTGTGTGTTTGTTGGAACCTTAAAAAGCGAGGTGGGGGTAGGGAGGAGGAGTTTTACTGTGTAAGATGAGGCAAGGGAAGGGGCTAATTCCACACACACATACATACACAAATTCACTGCGCCTGCGCGCACAAAAGAAGACACTTATGTCAGGATTTATTTTTTACTTTTTTTAAAGGTAAAGTGGAGAATTTTTAAATGTATTTATACTGGCTGATTGAATGGATCTGGCTGATTCGACAGATCTTTGATCTGAAATGGGTTACCGGCAGCACTGTAACCCTCAACAGTGCGTATTGGACCACAATCATTTAGGTCAACACTCTGGAATTCATCTCTATAGGAGTCGGCGGACCCGCCGGCGGGTCCCAGTGCATTTTTTTCTGGTAACCATAAAAAGAACTTAAAATGCTCCGTAATTTTTGATCATATATAAAAGTGTAGTACATTAACATTGTGCTTTTGTAAAATAAAGAAAATAAACAGGGTGCGCTTTCAGGCGTCTCAGTCTCCGTGAATATCTTTCTGAAACCCGTCACTAAAATGAACTGAAACTCCGTGAATACTTCACACCTCGACATGAGAAATATATCTATTTAAAGCTTAAAGGGTCTACTTTTAAATAAAGCAAGTTAAATAAAAGAATAAATCTTCTCATTGTATGTAATTCGTATGAATCCGAGGACACACCAGACACACACACACAGATTCAGTGAGGTTCCTGCACGTGTGGAAGATGTGACGCGCTGTATGTTTCGGAAGCTCTACAGAATGTTCTGGACAGTGGGCGGAGTTTGTCTTTTCTTCAGAACAGCACTAAAATTCCGACAGAAAATGGGTGTTTTTAAAGAGTTATATGCTCCACCGGAGGAGAAGAATCCAGCAAGCTGTTACCATGGATGAATTATTAACTCTCATATAATCCTCATTCATGGCGGAAGCTAATGCCTTATGTGATGGTTGTCAGTATCAGATGTGGTGTAAATATTCCAATGTATTTACCCAGTTTTGGATACCTTTAGCTTACGGTAGCTATTTGGTTATGACACTTCTATCTATGATGTTATTTAGTACAAACACTTGCTCCCGGAGCTCTCATGGAGCTTACTGATATTCAGATATAAGAAAAAAAAGCCCCCCCCCCCCCTTTTTTGTATGACATTACAAAGGCTTATGTTGTTTTTATGCATGGTCATTAGTGATTGATGATGCTGATATACAGTAGTTAATTTTATTGTGTTATCATGCTCATGTTTTAGTTTTCTTTTCTTTTTTATAAACAGTTGTGACCATGAAAATGATCAGCCACCTGTTTGATAGAAAGCAAGGGGTCTGGATTCTGGATGGAAGGGGTCTGAATTTTGGTCATTTTAAAGTGGATGGACACACAATAAGCATCTGTCTATACCTGTGACTGTGTACAACCAGCACATGGACTGACCTCAGGTTACAGAAGTGTTGCTCCAGCTAGTAACAGGGTCTGTGTGCAGTGTATAGCAGTGTATGGTAAGAAGTAAGAAACGCCAGGTATGTAATGTTCACTTATGTTTTCAGTTAAACAGGAACTGCTTTTTGAAAGTGGCACAAAGATGTATGACTGTGGTGTAAGAGTGGACTAAACACCCTTTTTTTATTATTTTGCACGGCCATATTTATGCCATAAATGTACTTTCTGTGTATAAAATGATCTGTGTCCCTCTCCATTCAATCCTGAACATTTTCTTTGCACTATGTAAGTTAGTACGTTATGTATAAGAGTAAGGTGTAAGAGTGAGTTATTCTGCCGGTCAGTTAACTATGTCCTAAATAAACTACAAACAAAAAAAATATATGTTTTTTTGTCCTGAAATTATTTTCTTTTAGCATTTTCCTGTGTGACATACCTGACTGAAAGACTCATTATGCAAATCATTATTCTGGTCTTTGTTTTCTCTGGTGTGACGTGACGTAGAGCATTATACATGATCATTCACACCTCCATATGGCTTTTCCAAAACAAAAAAAGGGTCATTAGAAAATGTAAATGAATATATTGTTTTCTGTGAATGTGTGATCAAGATGATTATCACATCATTTTGAAGTAAAAACTCTACACTACAAGACCCAGATAACAACAAAAATATCTAAAAATATAAACAAATGTAATGAATGTGTTTTGTGAACTTATTTTAGTGATATTTCTTTTTGTTGTTTTCAATAATCATGCATAACTGTTATTTTACAAACTTGTACGTACATGCTGATCACATAGTACTGTAGCCCAATTTGTGCTGAATACAGTGTAGTTAGCCTTTAGACATGTCAGAACTTCTTCAGGGCCCCAAAACACCCTCACACTCCTAAGGGTTAAACAATACCTGCCTGCAAAAATACTTGGGATTACTAAAAAATTAACCGAATTCACCAACAAATCCCAAATAGTCTCCAATGCATTAAAAACTGCCCTTTTCAACAGACTATCTTAGTACTGTACATATATTTGACAACAGCAAAAAACTTACAAAAAGTCTAGTAGTGCCCTAAAGCAAAACAATATGTACTGTATATTAGCCCTTTAACATTTCTGGCACTTACTATGGCAACAATCCCTATGGTTCTAACCTTAATATAGCTCTGTATGCTACTGTATTCACTGACAACAGGTAAATTAGCCTAGCATAATAGTGCATAGCTAAACATCTTTCTCCCCACTTTACAGCAAAATTATTAACGGCATGCTTTACATGTTACCACCACAGATTCTCAACTCTCTTATGTCTCACTCAAGGGAATGTACATGTCATTTGGACGTGTCATATTAACCCACCTGTATTTAGGAGCAATGAGGCACAAAACTTTAGCTTGTGTTTAGCTTGGCTGCAGGATTTAATTAGCAGCACCTGGCTTCAAAACAAAATGAAAACTTGTGGTGTCTTATTTTAACTATTGCACCTTATAAACTGTACCACAATAAACTTTATAACTATTGGTTTTAGCTTAATGGCATATTATTTATTTTATGTACATCAATTTTTAACCTTTTACACAGCATCTATGCCATTTAGCCATAAATAGCACATTTGTTTAGCTGACATCATAGCGAATCCATTCTGATATAATTAATAGGATAATAGGATATATACTTCCAGTAAGATTGTTAAAAGTCTTTTTACACAATACAAAATGTTTGTGTTCAACTCACACTAGAGTGCATGAGCGATATCGCGATTGCTCGCCAACATTCCGCAAAGTTCTGCAAGATCCGCAAACATCCACTTACTGCCACCAGCGATACCGCCTAGTTATGTGGTTTTGCTCAGTGGCTGGAAGTACGGTTTATTATGATTCACTGCGAATTTGGCGCTGTGATTAGGTTTCCATCGTTCCACGCGTCGGTCCTCGCATAGTTAAACCGCATAGGTGAGATAGGGGTACAACAGCAGGAATAACAGAGGGGGGCGGGTTATCAGGCGAGGGGCGTGTAGGACGATTTTCTCACACACACACACACACACACACACACACACACACACACCTATGGTTTGGGAATGACTGCTGTCTGGCTCACGGATAACATAAATTGTCTGAATAATGGATTACATTTTTGAAAAAGTAACTCAGTAACTGAGTACTTGAATGGCGGACCTAACGCGTTAGAGTACTCGTTACATCAAAAACGTTATTTTGTACTTTGTTACTTTGTAACGCGTTACACCCAACACTGTAAAAAACTGTACAGCTACAATGACAATGGCTGTAGCAGTGCGGGGGGATGTGTTTGTATGGGAGATGTTAAAGACAGAGACATTTCCTCGAAATCCTTAAAAGGAGGCAAAAGCAAGTGTCATTAGATTAGATTCCTTGATAATTCCTTGATCCTTGATCACACAAAAAAGATTCTACTGAGCAAAACGGATAACAGTGATTTAGTGTGTGTGTGTGTGTGTGTGTGTGTGTGTGTGTGTTTCTTATGAGGAAATTCGCTGTGATATACAAGTGCTTTGGATTACAAGCACATTGGAATGCATTCTACTTGCAGTCCAAAGTTTAACTGTACAAAGATCTGTCCATGCATGCCAAGATTTAGTCTTTAAAAGTTACATACCTTTTTTGAGTAAGCCATGGTGAGGATTTGGGTGCATTGAAACGTTTGTTTCTGTGTCTTTTGCATTACGTAAATACACAGAGTAAATCTCATTGACTGGCTTTGTTGAGTGACATGTATAGCTTTACCCACTTCGGGGGCAAAAATGTTGTATTTATCCAAAAAGCAATGACTACTGTGAGGTAATCTGCCACAAAACTGCTCATAACTTCCCTTCAACTCAACATTTTGATTTAATTTATTGTGCAGATTTAACTTTAGGAAAATATCGAAGGACTGGCAAAGTTGCATAAAATTCTGTTGCGCCAGTTTTGCATATTGCTATAACAAAATCAGCTTGACAGACATGCAGATATACGGGTAGAATTTTTTTGGAGACTGGTTTCAAATCCTCCAATGTATGAAACGTAAAGGTAGCATTGAAGTGAGTTCTGACCAATGTACAGACAAAAGCTTTATTTTGTTTATATAATTTCATATCCTATATCATATCATATTATATAACTGTTAGCTCTAACCTGTTTTGGCAAGAGGCATTCCATAAGTGGTGATAATAGACATCAAACATTTCATTATATTTAACCCCTCCGTGTCGCAGGTGTTCCAATATCTCTTCATTACACTAATAATTAAGCATGGGTGAAAGTAGGGCTGTATGGTCCACCGTATTAAGGAGTGAGCATCTGCCTGGCAAAACCCACATTCAAAACCAGTCACAGAAACACTTTCAGCAGGAAAACACATCCAATAACCTGTTCAAATAATATTTATAACTATTGATAATAAATGGTGTTTATGGAACTGTTGAGGTGTTTGTGGCTCTCAAGGTCATGCGGTTGCAGGCTGCACCCTTGGGCCTATGACCACAGCCTTGCTGATATTTAATCACAACAGCCATCCCACTTAAGTATAGCATAGCATAGCAGATTTCACTCACTTGATACACTCACAGTTAGGCATTCAATTATTTATTAAACTCCATGTTTGTACATTACAACTAAAATATTGACATTAAATATAGTTAAAGAAAAAAGAGACTATCATACAATCTGACCTATTATCAAATATGTTGATATGTATGATAAAGATCCTACCATCACACAATGTTACTTCTACGTAGATAATGCATTTAAAGAATAAAAAGTAATGAAGGAAAAGAAATAATAAATAAAATATATCCTGGAACATACAGTAGTCACCAGCTAAAACTGACTTCCTATTACTAACAATATCTACTGTGTATAGATAGATAGATAGATAGATAGATAGATAGATAGATAGATAGATCTGTGAATATTTGTTGGCACATTTCTCATATAACGAAAAAAAAAATCAGCTCTTTATGTCCAACAATAAACAAAACAAGATAAAAAATGCCTGCAGCCCAGCCTCTAAACTTTTACACAATATTTTGCAATCTACAATATATTTAATTATGGTGTAATAGTAAACTGTAAAAATATTTGTTGAAAAAAATATATAATAATCTATATAGGGTTTAATAATTTCCTCCTACTAATCACCTTTTCCTTTTGACTCTAGACACACATGTACCCCGATCAGCCACAACACTAACGTCACTGCCAGATGAAATGAACATGTTTTCCGTTTTATCCTAGTAATTTCCATATTGGATTATTCGATCCACATGATCTACTACAGGGCTTTAATTCTGTCGCAACCCTCCCATTTTTCTAACCAAGGTTAAGGGTCTTGCAAAAGCTCTTCCAACAACCCACAGCATCCAACAGATACCTCGCTAAAGCACACTCCCAGAGGTCTCCCTGAGGGCCAGGGCTGGCCAGGTGGCACAAGGGGAACCTACACAAAAGTGGCTTTATTGTTTTGCATTCTAATGTTATGGATGATTGATGTATTTGTGTGCTTTAATTGTCTCAATCTATTATGCGACATTCTGTAAGCCTGATTCCTGAATCATTTTGGAATCTTTCGAGCACCCTAACAACTTTCTCCCATTTGTCCTGGTGTGCGTGTATAAGCAGGGCCTGTCTGTGAAAGGAGACACTGGTGCTGCAACCTGCTTCATTTCTGAAAACCAGATCTAGGTGTATCAGAGCCAGATTGAGGATGGTGTTAGTGAGGGGACAGCCAGGGTGCAAACGTCTGAGTTCCCTAGAAAAGTTTTGGACTTTAGGAAGAAGGCAGTCCAGAATGCTAAAGTCTAGTGGAGGGGCAGCCGATATCGGTTTTAAATTCATAAGGGCTTGTTCCAGGAAGGACCACTTGATTTCCTGTGGGCCTGTCCCAAAGGTCATGGTGAGAAGTACATCAAACTTTGCTTTTCTCTCTCTTTTCAGAGAAGGAGGAATAAGCACACTAAGGCGCTTGGCCAAAATTTCAGAAAATATCAAATATTCCACAGTAAAAATGCCTTCTGAGTCTAAAGCTTCAGGTACCTGATTATTTTTTAACATGTTGTTATACTTTCTCTTTAGAGTTTCAGTCAACTCACAACAATGACTTTTGTAGTACTCCACATCCAGTGTATCATGTCGTTGTTGGGAGTCAGTCAAAGACTTGATGGCCATCAGTATTTCTGCCCCACTAATCTTCCCTGGTCTCCTGTCAGGTTTTTCATCACTTCTAGTTTCCACCAAAAGCCAGGCCACCTTTGGAATTTGAGTTCCAGTCTGTTGGTGGACTCTGAGCTCTAGGACAAGTGGGTTATGATC
>JAAGKR010015148.1:0-10290 GCA_011419295.1 Clarias macrocephalus
CACCTCAACAAAGAGCCATTGTGTGCTCATGCACTGCAGTTCAAATAGTTATCTGCATTCTTTGGATAAATGTTGCACCACCATTCCCAGATAAAGTCTTTGCACAACACAGTAAGAAAATCATTTTAGAATGTAACACGGGTTCAGATGCTGCATTTTATGCCGTTCTAGGATACATTGGTCTTCTTGCTGTAGTTTGTTTGGTCCTGGCATTTTTAGCAAGAAAACTACCTGATAATTTTAATGAAGCAAAATTCATCACATTTAGTATGCTTATATTCTGTGCAGTTTGGATCACCTTTATTCCAGCATATGTCAGCTCTCCTGGAAAGTATACAGTAGCTGTAGAAATATTTGCAATTTTGTCGTCCACTTTTGGACTACTGTTTTGCATTTTTGTACCAAAATGTTACATTATTTTAATCAAACCAGAGAGAAACACAAGAAAGCATATAATGGGAAATAATACAAAGATTACTTAATTATTCAGTAAGTGTAAATAGTAAGTGAATTAAATTTCAAAGGTAAAGCAGTGTTAAGGACATGTAGAATGGACAGGAAAATCCATGTCTGTGATATATTTGTGAGCATGTGTCAGTAAAAAACGAACAAAAAAAGTGTAATAATTGCTAGAATATTTCTAAAGTCACATCTATGAATTGGTTTATTTTTGTTTATTTGTTTGTACTTCTCGTAGCATTTCTTTGTCAGTTGGCGTGTACATTATGTACATTAAAACTAGGGCTGTAGCTATCGAATATTTTAGTAATCGAGTATTCTACCAAAAATATAATTGATTAATCGAGTAATCAGATAAAATGCACTCTTGCTTAATTAAACAGTGTAAAATATTACAATGTAAAATATATAAGAGAAACAAAGATTAATTGGTTTTCTTTTTAGAAAAATCTTTTCTTTTTTAAATGCATACAGCATTTTATCAAAAATAAACATTGTCATTATTCACAATACAAGGACTCGCTTATACCCCTGTTTCACCTATGCGGTTTGACTCGCAGTGAGATGCTGTGTTAGGCACCGTGAGCCGCCGCACCTGCCTGCCGACGTTCCGCAAACTTCTGCAAGGTCCGCCCAAAAAATTTAACATGTTTAATTAAACATGTTTTTAAGGCGGCTTAAACATATTAAAATTTTCACGCAGAAAGATGGAAACGTAATCGCAGCGCCAAAACTCGCGGTGAATCATGAAGAACCGTACTTCCGGCCACCGCGCGAAACCGCGTAGGTGAGATAGGGTTATTAAAGTTGACTAAGATTAATTAAATGCATTACAGCGCCATACATTTTTATTTTAAAGCATTTTCTCGGATGCAAAAAAAAAAAAAATAATAACGTTTTTCAAATGACTTTAAGGATTAAAAAAAAAACTAAGGCACACATTAAAATAAATAATTACACAAAAACACTAAGTGCAACTAAAAGTTTCCAAATCTACATCTCAGGCATAACATAAGCCTTTACTGACAATTTCTGTCGTTTTCTCTTGCGGCTTTCTTCTTCTCTTGGCCTCGCTGATAATTTTATCGCTCCCTTCCATTTTGCAGCCCGCAACAGCCTGCTCCCTCAAATCAAAACACGGCTAACTGTTTGCGTCTCCTTACGCTTTATGGGTGACCTAAGCGCTTCTTCTTCATTGGTGTTTACTGGCGGCCTGCACCCTGAAGCGCGCTGTGTCAAAAGCATGCTGTCAACAAATAATTGCAAGCTTATAAAATTAATTAAACGAAGCTTAGAGGCAGAAGATTTTGCCTCGATCATTTTTTGTAATCAAATTACTCGATTTACTTGAGGAATCGTTCCAGCCCTAATTAAAACCTGTCTAAACTGTCTAAACTGTCTAACCTGTGTATACATTCCTCCTCATTTTGACTTGCCAAAAAGTGTTAAATATTATAAAATGGATGCAGGTGAAATTTCCCCAAGGATTAAATGACAACTAGAATCATACCATTTTTCCAGTGTAGGATTTCTTCTTTGCTTGATACCTGTAAAGCCACTTATGATAGACCATAAACTGGACTCTATTATGATGCAATGAAATCTAATTACCACACAAAAAAAAAGCTGTTTTAAGAATCTTAAATCAAGTCTTTCTTTAGGTCTTTCGTGGTTCTTGGAACAAATAAAGTCATCTCACATAACAATAGCAGCTGTTCTGTAGTGTGGATCAAGCCACTTTTATATCATATTTCCTATTCAACACAGTCTAAGTACTTGAATATCTGTCATACAAGGTGTAACAAATGTCAACAAACACCCTTCAAAACATAAACGTCTGGGAATATAGTTTTAATGTATGTATTTTTTTTTTTTATTGATTGGCTACAAAACCTTTGTTAAATATTCTATATTTTAATTTTCTTTTGTATTTTAAGTTCTGCTTGTCTAAAAGATTAAATCAATTATTGTTTTTAAATTGATGATTTCTGCTTTTCCCCAGCCAAATGGCCTAGTGTATCACACAATCTCTTTAGTCTTTGTTCATGCATTTATCTGACCAGTCTATTTATTTTATTCTGAGTTACCAAGCATCTACTTTTTTTTTCGTTCTTTAACTTTCCCCATTATTGTACTTTTTACAGCATCTATATTATGGGTTTATTTCTCTATATAATAGTATTCTCTCTAATAGTATTCTTTATAAAATAAGAATTATCCACTTCAAAGGAGCATCTGTACTATTTTTTTTTTTTTTTACAGCAACGATAGTATTCCGACTTAACAGACTTGTATCATACTGTATCTCTAAATACTTGAGAGATTACAGGCTTCATCTAATGTCATGTTTATTCTTTAAGGTTCAGCTGCCTTCCCAAGAAATCAGTGCTGCTTTCAAAAGCAAGTAGATCCTCTGCAGGTTTGACACAAAAAGAAACAAAATCTGCATCTTGACTGTATCAGTTCCAATATGGTTCCCTGAAGCCTGCCACATGAACCATTACCATTAATGAAGAATGGATGGCAATATTTATTACGTTTTCCACACATAGGGAAAAAGATGTGTTAACAATGACCACAGTGCTGTGGGATAAGACATTTGGGGAAATTATTAAGACCTACACTTTTCCTTTTTAATGCCTCAAAACAAATTCAGACCCTCTGAAATGAAATGAACCGTGAGATTAACTTGTGTTGTCATAACCTTCCAAATCCCCATCACCAACCACCTCACAGGAGCTACACAGCTTACTTCTTTGGTAGCAAAGATCCTGGCAACTTCTGCCCTCTGGACCTGCCCCCCTGAGTCCCCATCACTGCTTTTAAGCTTTGTTGGTCTGAAAATCAAATGATGCTGCTGAAGATAGACCCACATGGGTTTACACCTAGTCTCCATCACTGAACATCTTATAACCTTTTAAATAAAATCTAAGTAAAGCTAAAAATAGAATGATGCTCATGCTGAAGTCCCATTTAAAGCACATAGCCTTACTTGATTATATAATATACAGTAAAATGCTCAAAGTAATTAAAATATTGAGTACTGTTAATAATTACAATTAGTTCAAATTTTTGGTATTTTTGACTTTTTGGTATTTATGAGTTTGTAGAAGTTTGTAGACTTTTCAAGTTAGCTGAACAAATTTGATATTTTAAGTAACTGTAAGTACTTACGTAACAGTAACTGTCACCTTAAAGTTCCACTTTATCTTTCAATCTAGCGATTTTGTGTCTGACGTCATCAGGGCAAAAGGGCACTGGTGGCTCAGTGGTTGGTGTTTCGCCTGCCATGCGAAAGCCCCGGGTTCGATTCCCAACAACTGGATGAAGTAGCTATCCCAGATAAAATGGGAGGGTTGCGTGGGGAAGGTCATCTGGCGTAAAAACCTATGCCAAGTGTGTGTGCGGACAAACAAACTAAAAAATAGAATAGTGTGCAAAATTTCATTTATTTTAGTAATGCAACTAAAAAGGTGAAACTAATATATGAGATAGACACATTACATGCAAAGCAAAATAGTTCAAGCCATGATTTGTCATAATTGAGATGATTATGGCTTACAGCTCATGAAAACCTCAAATTCACAATCTCAGAAAATTAGAATATTGTCAAAAGCCTCCTGAGCCTTTAAATGGTCTCTCAGTCTGGTTCAGTAGGAAGCACAATCATGGGAAAGACTCCATAAGGAGGGAAAGCCTTAAAAGGTAATTGCAAAAGAAGTTGAATGTCCCCAACGTGCTGTACCAAAGCATATTATTAGAAAGCTATGTGGAAGGGAAGTGTGGAAGAAAAAGTGCACAAGCAGCAGCCTGGAGAGGATTGTCAAGAAAAGGCCATTAAAAGTGTTAGGGACAAAGAGTGGCCACACAGAGACTGATCCTGGACATGAGCTTCAAATGTCATACTCCTCTTGTCAAGCAGAACTGGTCTGTTGCTCAGTGGTACAAAGTCCCTCTTTTCTTATGAGAGCAACTTTTGCATCTCATTTGGAAACCAAGGACCCAGTCTGGAGGAAGAATGGAGAGGCGCACACTGCAAAATGCTTGAAGTCCAGTGTGACGTTTCCACAGTCTGTGTTGATTTGGGGAGCCATGTCATCTGCTGGTGTGGTCCAGTTTGCTTCATTAAGTCCAGGGTCAATGCAGCCGTCTACCAGGAGATTTGGAGCACTTCATGCTTCCTTCTGCAGATGTGCTTCATGGGGACGCTGACATGATTTTCCAGTAGGATTTGTCACCTGCCCACACTGCCAAAAGCACCAACACCTGATTCAATGACCGTGGGAACACTGTGCTTGATTGTCCAGCAAAGTCGCCTGACCTGAATCCCATAGAGAATCCTACAGAGAATCTGAAGAAGAGCTGAACACTGATATTGAAGCATCCTGGTCTTCCATAACACCTCAGCAGTGCCACAGGCTTCCATGCAACTTCAAATTGAGGCAGTAATTGCCGAAAAAGAGGCCCAAACCAAGTACTGAGTACAATCTTTGTTTTATTGATTGCATGTAATATTCTAATTTTCTGAGATTGTGGATTTGGGGTTTTCATGAGCTGTACGTCATAATCATCTCAATTATGATAAATCACGGCTTAAACTATCTTGCTTTGCATGTAATTAGTTTATCTCATATATTAGTTTCACCTTTTAAATTGCATTATTGAAATAAATGAACTTTTGTATGCTATTCTAATTTTTCGAGTTTCACCAGTGTATAGTGCAGATAAAGAAGGATGGTTATTTATGATCACGCTATTCAAAGTATCTACAGGACATTAAGTTTGGTGACAGCTTTGCACACTCATCAGATTGATTAAATTCTATGATGAAACTGTCTCTCATTAGGATTGTCACAGGAAAGGAAAATCAAGAGTTCAGCTGTAGAGGATAAATTTATTAGAATGGCCAGCCTAAGAAATGGCCAATTTGCAGGACCTCAGAATAGAGCCCACATAAATGCTTCTCTCATTTCAGAAGAGACTGTCAAAGTCAAATTGCAGCAAAGAAACCATTGCACTACATAAACCACTACACCCCTAAACCACTACATGATTCCATATTTGTTCTGTCATTATGTCAATGTACTGTATTCAGTATTTATATCCAATGTTGAAAACAATACATACAATACGATCGTGTGCACTGTTCTGAGGACCACATTGTTTTATCCTTTGGTGGGTAAGAAATTAGAGTGGCGGGGTGAAGTCGCAGTTTCATGGCAAGGTCACTCTCTTCTTTGTTTCAAGGTGTGCAGGGGGAACTTAGAGAATTCCAGGCCCAGGCCCTGTGGGCTCTATGAGTTTTGTCAATGTTTAAAAAACCAAAATGCCTTTGATGATCAAACCAGGACATGTTTTCCTGAGAGTATTGTTTTTGTGAGAAACTTTGTTACAATATTTTTGTAACATTGTTATAAAATGCAACCAACACTGCATTATTATAATTGCATTTTAAAATACAGTGTCAGATATACGGGGTATTCATCTTGTTTCCAGCCCCAGTTCATTTCCGAATCTCTATTGGCTGTATTGAGGAGAACAGTTTTGACATTTTATTTTTGCAGAATGAGTTTTTTTTTTAAGTTTCAGGGCTCTGCCCACCTGAATTGTCTATGCACATGGAAGTATAGCCTTTAGTAGCATGATCACTTATGGCCAGAGGCATATGTTTAAGCATTAACAAGTTACATCCAAATTACATGACAGTGTGATGAATTGACTCCTACTGTGACCATCCTGCTTAGGCTTCTCTCTTTACAGTGAAACATATGTAATGGGGATTCAAAATAACCCATAGAGGTAAGTAATAAACATATATATATATATATATATATTCTTTTTTTGAAAGATGGAGGACATTTCCTCTGTCATAATTCATTCTGCCTTACTGTACAGTTTTGAGTAAGTGTAAAATAAAAATGCATATGATCTAAACCAAACATATAGTCAAATGTCAGTCATGTCATACTACAATGCCAAAAACACCAGAGGAAAAAAAAAAGCATTGTTATTAATTGATTACACTTGGCATAAATAGAGTGAAAAATATGGGTTATAGTTCCATAGTAAATATATAAATAAAAGGCTTGCACTTGAAGCAATCTGAATCTACTTAAGCTTGATATGATGAGACATGAAAAAGTTCATGGTCATCATTCAAATGAGCAATGAGTACATAGCCACACCCATCTATGCAATTTCACATGAAGCCATCAAAGCAAGGTGTATATAAATCACTGTTAGGCATCTGCTCTAGTCTTTAGAGTGCTGGGAGTCACCACGCTTGCCATGCAGCTTTTTTCCTACATGATATCTTTTCTATCAGCTCTGTTGATAACCAACATCAGAGTCAATTGTGCAGTGAGTAAAACTAATCTAGTCAACTGCAGGATATGGACTGACCCTCAGTTGCCTGGGATTTTTATGAATGGAGATTTTGTGATTGGAGGGATTTTTACTTTTCATCATTACACAAAAACAGAGCAAATTACGTACACCAGGATGCCCCCCCAAACACAGTGCTATGGGTATGTGGTGAAAGACACATAAAGCAAGGGATCCTGTTTAAAATGACCTGACGTTAGACCTGAATTTATTACATTTTTGTGATGTTTAATTTTCATAGAACTTAATAATTTTAACTAAAGATGTCTTGTTTCTGTAACTGTTTCATAACAGCATTGACTTTAGGGAGGTGCGCTTTGCTCGTGCCATGGAGTTCACCATCCAACAGATCAACAGCAGAACAGATCTCCTCCCTGGCATTAAGTTAGGCTACCGTATATATGACTCATGCTCTACTGTACCGATGGCAATCAGAGTTGCATTTCAGCTTGCAAATGGTTTTGAGGCAGATTTCAATGAAAGTAGTTCTTGTTCTAAATTTGCAGCAACCACTGTGCCTGCTATTATAGGAGATTCTGCTTCCACCCAGTCAATCAGCATTGCCAGAGTGCTTGGTCTTTTTGGAATTCCACAGGTAAAAAAAAATATTGATTATTTATATCAATCTATTGATTAGATTGTGAAGAATTATGAAGTAGAATCGCATGTTCCATATAGTAACTTTAGATACGTTGTCAAATCATTTAGTTATTTAAAATAATAAAATGCATACAGTTGCTCTAGTAATGACTATTCGTCTAATGATTCCTCAATGATTTCTTGCCTTGCCTTGGTTGAAATTTTAGGTGAGTCACTATTCGACCTGTTCATGTCTAAGTGATAAGAATCAGTATCCTGCTTTCTTCAGGACCATACCGAGTGACCAACACCAAGCAGCTGCACTGGCAAGAATAGTCAAGCATTTTGGCTGGACATGGATTGGAGCAGTCCGGAGTGACTCAGATTATGGAAATTTTGGAATGGCATCATTTCTAAAGGCTGCACAAGCCGAGGGGATTTGTGTGGAATACTCTGAGGCTTACTACAGGACTCAGCCACGCAGTAGATTGGAGCGAGTGGCAAATGTCATTCGCAGATCAACAGCGCGGGTTATACTTGCATTTATGGCATCAGGTGACATGAAGATTCTTTTACAAGAGTTATCACGACAACCAACGCCTCCACTTCAGTGGATTGGGAGTGAAACATGGATTACAGATCCTGATATTTTGCAATTTAACGTTTGTGCTGCTGCAATAGGGTTTGGTGTCCCTCGATCAGTTATTCCAGGCCTTCGTGAATTTCTTCTAGAACTCACTCCGAACAAAGCATTAGAATCACCCCTGTTAACAGAACTTTGGGAGAGCTCATTCAGCTGTCATTTAAAAGGTCAAACAAGTGTGTCAGAAGGAGTGCGGGAATGTGATGGCAGTGAGGACATTCATACAATCCAGAACCCATATTTAGACACATCGCAGTTGCGCATCACTAACATGGTGTACAAAGCAACATATGCCATAGCACATGCCATTCATGGTCTGATTTGTAATGGCACCCAATGTGATAAAACCATTCAGTTTTCACCATGGCAGGTATACAGTAGCTTTATTAAAAGGATTTGGGTTAGTGTATCAGGCAATATCTCCAGCTAAACTGCTTAAAGGAAATAAGCGTAAATGTTAGTTTCTTACTTGCAGTAATTTATACTTGCTACAGTATATAATATACCTGCCATGAAGTAGTATGGTTAACAGGAGTTGAAAACTACATGTAATGTATTATTTATCCTTAAATTTTCACCATGGCAGGTATAAAGTAGCTTTATTAAAAAATATATAGGTTAATGTATCAGGCAATATCTAATCTGATTAATGAACTATGCTTGTGTTAGTATGTGTTATATGTTAGTGTAATGCATATAATGTATACTTACTATATAATACACATGAAGTAGTATGTTCACTAAATGTTAATTGTTTTATTTATCCTAATTGTCTCTATTTTCATTTAGTTTAATCTTTTTATATCTACTGTACAGATACTCAGTCAACTAAAATTAGTGAACTTCACTACAAATAATGGTTTTCAGGTCTCATTTGACTCTAACGGAGACCCTCCAGCTGTCTATGAACTCATCAACTGGCAGTTTAAAAACAATGGGGCTTTGGATTTTGTCACAGTGGGCCAATATGACTCATCCAGACCAAGAGGACAAGAATTAAAATTAAGCAAAAATATCATCTGGGTTGGAGGAGAAACTGAGGTATTGCATAACAACCCAAATAACTATAAAACTGGACTTCTCACATTCTGAGTATCTGGACAGAGAGCCAGGCCACTTGTATATTGAAACATATATTTAATATTGACTACTAATTCTTGTTTCTCTGTATACAATGTGTAAAATATTGGAATATGAAACTGAAGAATTGGTAAGACATGAAATTGGACTTTTGTATATGTACTGTATTGTATATTTTAGGTGCCGGTGTCTGTGTGCAGTGGGAGCTGTCCTCCAGGCACTAGGAAAGCTGTGCAGAAGAGAAGGCCTGTCTGCTGTTTTGACTGTATACCATGTGCTGAAGGAGAGATCAGTAACAAGACAGGTAGTATATTCCTACATACTAATAAATTACCGTTAGTAATAACTTTAATTATTTACATTATCTACCTGCTCAAATATATAGTAAATGATTCACAAAGGTACAACAGGACTGTTGTATAGAGGGAACCCAAGCCAAGTAAAAGGTCCTCCTCTTATAGCTGTGATATTTATTGAGCTAAAAGTCCTTTCAATTAAAATGAAGTATAAGGAACTATGTGGAAGAAACTTTTAAGAATTACTAAAAATGTCATTTTAAAATGTAAAATTTCGATTTTTGCTAGAAAGTGAAGTTTAAATCGGGAAAAGTTTTGTTGGAGTAGAGTCTTAATTTCCTGAAAAGTACATAGGGTACTTTATTATGATTGTTCTGTTCTTTTTTTTATATTTATTTATTCTCCTAGACTCCGTGGATTGTTTGAGCTGCCCACCTGAGTTTTGGCCTAATGCCAAGCAAGACAACTGCCTCCCCAAACCTGTTGAATTCCTCTCCTGGGATGAAACATTGGGCATCATCCTGACAGTGTTCTCTATCCTGGGTGCCTTCATGGCTGTGTGTGTAGGTGCTGTTTTTTACAAGCACAGAACCTCTCCTATTGTTAAGGCCAACAATTCCGAACTGAGCTTCCTGCTGCTCTTCTCTCTGACTTTGTGTTTCCTCTGTTCACTGACCTTTATTGGTCGGCCCTCTGAGTGGTCCTGTGTACTGCGCCACACTGCTTTTGGAATCACCTTTGTCCTTTGCATCTCTTGTGTTCTGGGAAAAACTTTAGTTGTGTTAATGGCATTTAGGGCTACACTTCCAGGTAGTAATGTAATGAAATGGTTTGGGCCTCCACAGCAGA
>JAAGKR010015150.1:0-10286 GCA_011419295.1 Clarias macrocephalus
CCATCAATATCAATATGTCCCAAAGGACCACGACAGTTCGCCTTCTTCCCAGCACTTCTGGCTTCTTGGCTAAGCGGCCAGCGAGCTGCACGAGCCCTCCGGTCATCGGCTGATAGATCCTCCGCAAGCTGGATCCCTCCATCGATGCACAGCTGTGAGTTTTTTGTCAGCCTCCAAAACTCGTCTCTGTACCTTTGCATGCCAGACTGAACAATGATTTGTCGATGTCTTCCGCTTCCCTTTTTTCCAATCCGGTAGACCAAGTCAACGACATATTCCAGTTTCTGTTCCAGATGTGGGGCGATTTTGCCCAAAAGTTCAACCACCTCTTTAAGTGTGTTCTCATTTTCATGCTCTTTCACCCCTTGAATGCGCAGGTTCCATCTCCGCTTGTAACGCTCCAGTTCTGATGGTCTCAACTGTAACTCCTCATTAGATCTCACCAGAGATGCTGTTTGTTTTTCCAAAACAGCGTATTTGTCCTTACACTCCTTAATATCTGTGGCATTGAACTCCACCGATTTGGAGATGGTTGCAATCATGATGCCATTTTGTTTAATTCTATCTTCAATATCTTCCAATTTTCTATCTTGAGAATCGAATCTTGTTGTTAATAAGTTAATGGCCTGCAGCATTGGAGATGTCCGTGTCGTCTGGTTTGACCTTTTTTTGAGGGTTTTTGGTTGGGGTGATATGAGAAGCATCTCGTCGTTTTTCTCGACTATAAACGTGATCCGTTTCCATGGGTGCACTGTGTCCTCTGTTTGCTGCATGCGCCACGCTCCCGTAAGTTATGTTCGTTAAATAAGCTTATTAAAATTTTGTCAAACAAATAAAAGTGATACTATTTCGTTTAATTAGTAAGGTGAGTTTTATCCGCTGCAATAAATTTGTGAGAGTACAAATTGAAGTAACAGTCCTGCCAGAGCTCAAAAAAACATGTGCGCCGAGGTCGCCATCTTGCCGGAGTCAGCAAAGAAGCCTTTACTCCGCCCAGAGACCCGGAAGTAATATGTGGAACCAGCTAATTGCTCACAGTAGGGATGGGTAATACCAAGTAACACTGAGGGTTAGGGTTAGAAATAATACTGAACTTGTTGTTTGGAATAAAACAGAGACTATGATTAGTAATAATACTTAGGCTGGTGTTACTGATAATATTATTATATTATTATAAGTTTATTGTCGATTCTGCTATGTGTACAGTACATACATAGAATTGAAATTACGTTACTCTCAGTCCCCTTAAAAACAACACGAAGTACAAAAAATCAATGTAAAAGAACAAAATAGTGTTTAATACAAAAAACTTAAATAACACAAACTAAGTTTGTTTAAAGTGACGTGTGTTCAGTTCTTTATTGCTGGTGTGAGGTGGTGGACGGTCCAACGCTGCACAAGTGATAGGTGCAGGGGAGTGTGTGTGAAATGTGGGGGAGGCAGAGCTGGGAGGGAGTTGAGCTTCCTGATCACCTGATGGATGAAGCTGGCCTTCAGTCTGCTGGTCCTGGCCTGGAGACTCCATAGTTTCCTCCCTGATGGCAGCAGACTGCAGAAGCTCCGAGTTGGGTGGGTGGTCGTGGCGCTGCTGAGAGCCTTGCGTGTGAGGCGGGTGTTGTAGATATCTTGGAGGGAGGGAGAGAGAGACCAATGATTTTCTCAGGTGCTCACACTATGTCTTTGGCAGGACACTCTGCAGGCACCGTACCACACAGTGATGCAGCTAGTCAGGATGCCCTCGATGGTGCCTCTGTAGAAGGTGGACATGATGGGTGTCAGGGCTCTGGCTCTTCTCAATTTGCAGAGGAAGTAGAGACGCTGCTGTGCTTTCTTGGCCAGTATTGCAGTGTTGTTGGTCCAGGCGAGATCCTCTGTGAAGTGCACATCCAGGAACTTGTTGCTGCTCTCCACGGTTGCACCATTGATGGTCAGAGGAGAGTGCTGGGTGTGTGCTCTCCTGTAATCGACAACAATCTCCTTCGTCTTTTCCACGTTCAGGCAGAGATTGTTGTCTGTGCACCACCTGGCCAGGTGGCTCACCTCACTCTTGTAGTTAGTCTCATCTTTGGTGCTAATGAGACCCACCATAGTCGTGCTGTCCGCAAACTTGATGCAGAGGTTGGAGCTATGAGATGGTGTGCAGTCATGGGTCAACAGCGTGAAGAGGAGGGGGCTCAGCACAGAGAGAGAGAAGCCACAGCATGTACATGGGCCGCCATCTTGGAAATTAACATATAGAATTAATAATAATACCCAGGCTGGTGTTAGTAATAATACTGAACCTGGGGTTAGTTTTAATGCTGAGGCTGGAAAATAGTTTGGCGTCATCTACAAAAAAAATTAAAATTTTGCTTTGTTAAAAAAAAAAAAGAAATGTATCTAACTTAAGAAGTTACATGCAGGAATTAAAAATGGATAGTTTAGTTAGTAAGTTAGTTTATTTTTAACATATACAGTAATGCCACGAATTCAGATCTGAAATAAATGATTAACACTGTCCCGATGTACCCAAATGTCCTGTACACTGAGTGCACATGGCATGAATCTGCCCCTCATATCAGAAATAACTGACCCATCTTACAGTTCAGATTAAAGATTTACATTTACTCATTTGGCATCCTGTTGTGCAGTTGGTCCCAGAATGTCAGTATGAGTGCTGTGTTGTAAGGGCCCATATGGGCCTGGCGCTGGAGGACCCCATTCTGTGTAATGGCTGCACAGAGTGTTAGATTTACCCCACGTTGCCCTCGGACATTGACTGTAGCTCTGTGGCCAATGACTTGTCGTTCCTGACCCTCAATCCTATGTAGAAAAAAAACAGTAAACAATAGTACAGTCATTTCACAGGACAAGGTAACAGAAGTGCTGATACGGCATAGAATCCGGTACTGAACGCAGTTACTGAAACCAGGCAGATGTTTTTGATATGGTGATATTTTTACAAAACCTAATTTCCAGTCAAAATGTTCTCATCACACTTGCCACTGTGTATCGGCTTAGATCTGGCTGCACTCGCAGCCCAGCCTCCCTCGGCGTCAGGCCGTGGCTGACAACGTGGTCAACCAGTGTTGCGCGGATCTCATTTGTCAGATTCGGTCCTCTTTGAGCACCTTCTTGTCTTCGTCTTCGTCTTCCTCTACCTCCTGCATGGCCTCCATCTCTTCATGGCTCGTCTCCACCCGGCACACCGGAGGTCGTTCACACACTGGATGTGGAAAAGGCTTTTGACCGTGTCGAGTGGTGTTTTATTTTCAATACACTAGAGAGGGTTGGATTTGGTCGTAAGCTTATATCATGGATAAAACTTTTATATGCGTCTCCATTAGCTGCTGTGCTACTAATGACAGCATGTCTGATTATTTTGAGCTTCAACGCGGCACGAGGCAGGGATGCCCTCTGTCTCCACTTCTATTTGCAGTCGCGATGGAACCACTTGCTTTAGATCTGAGCCAGAGAGCCGACATCAAGGGTATTCAGCGGGCAGGATTGGAGCATAAGGTTTCGCTTTATGTGGACGACATGTTATTATACTTGTCACAACCCCTGACAAACTTACCCATGTTAGTGACTCTACTTACCGATTTCGGCAAAATATCTGTCTATAAAGTTAATATCCAGAAAAGTGACCTGATGCCTGTTGGTGATGGAGTCAGTCTGTCGTCTTTAAGCTCAGTTCCCTTTAAGATTAGCCCCCAAAAAATGTAATACCTTGGGATCTGGGTTACGCATGATCATAAAGACTTGTATGGAGTCAATTATCCACCTCTGTTATCTCATTTAAAACAAGACCTCGAGCGTTGGGACCAGCTCCATCTGTCACTGGGTGGAAGAAGTAATACAATAAAAATGAGTGTATTGTAAGTTTCTGTATATCTTTCAATGTCTTCCGTTATTCTTAACAAATTAAATAATCAGATTTCAACCTTTATTTGGAACAAAAAAACAGCAAGAATTGAAAGAAGCACAGTGCAGAGACCTCGTGATGGCACTTCCAAACTTCCTGTATTATTACTGGGCAGCCAATATAAGAGCACTGAATGTTCTGGTTAAATAATGACATTAATCCCCCTGTTTGGACAATTCTGGAGGGGGCTTCAGTTACCCCACTTCTCTAATAGCATTATTATGTTCCAAAATACCATTTGTTCAACCAGTCTGTAGTTTGACCTCTAATCCAGTTGTTATACATTCAGTTAAAATCTGGAACCAGGTCAGACTATCGTTACCACAGGCTGCCCCAATCGCTAAGAATGACATGTTTGTTCCATCAATAATGGATGATGCTTTGAAGTTTGGGCTAGAAAGGGTTTGGTCTCACTGTCTGAACTTTATATTGATGGAAATTTTGCATCCTTCGAGCAGTTGGTACAGAAATACGACATTCCCAAATCACATTTTTATAGATACTTGCAGCTTCGGAACTTTGTGGCATTGAATTCTAATAATTTCCCATCATGCCCTTCACTTTCTTTATTAGATTCAATATTTCAATGTAAATCAGTACAAAAACAAACTACACGCAGGATTTATGAATTACTCAGTATGTTTGATTCAACACCTTTAGATTGACTCAGAAATAAATGGGAGACGGATTTGGATGAACCAATTTCAGAGGAAATCTGGCACAAAGTAATACGGGGAATTTTCTCTTCATCCGTTTGCCTTAGACATGCTGTAATACAGTTTAAGATTGTTCATCGTCTACACTGGTCAAAAGTCAGACTTTCTAAGATCAAAGCCGATGTAGATACCACATGTGATGGACGCAGGCAGGCTCCTGCGACTCTGCTGCACATGTTCTGGACTTGTCCAAGACTTTACATGTTCTGGACTAATATCTTTGAGATCTTTTCTGAACTATTCGGAGAGATAGTAGAGCATCTCCACTTATTGCATTGTTTGGTGTGGCCCCAGAAAACACTAGTTTTAACCAAAGGAAAATTAAAAGATTGGCCTTCTGTTCCCTTTTGGCCAGGAGACTAATACTGACTAAATGGAAAGACTCAACATTTAGCCAATGGATAAGGGAAGTGATGTATCATCTCAAGCTGGAGAAGATTAGAGATACAGTTAGGGGGTCTACTGACACATTTTATAATATTTGGCAACCTTTCTTAACTTTTGCTGAGAGCATGAATGCAGATAATATTGTACTGTAAAGGAAGGTTTTGGGGAGGATTACTTACACATGTTATTATTTAGTTTTTATTTTTTTATGGACATCTGATTGTTATGGCATCCTTGTGTTTGTCTGGTGTTGGGTTGGGATGGGGGGGGTTTGGTTTTGTGTTTGTATAGATTGGATATCAATAAAAAACTTTGATAAAAAAAATTATTATTTAATGCTGGACACAAACAGCAAAAAAAGAATGATGATTATTATTCTGGTTATTATTATCATGCTTTTTTGCTGTTTGTGTTCAGCGTTGAATGATTATTTGAAACTGAAGCGCACCATGTGGATTTATGCCTCGAGTCATTTAATCATTCAAAGCTTATTATGTTGAGCTTCTGCGGACTCCAAAATTGACATTGTTACCGTTTTTTAATTACTGGAATGGAAGAGATGGAAAGTTTCCTTATGACAACATGCCTTATTGTTTTGAATTGCTTGATTCTCAACCTATGATTGTTATTTTACAAATGGAAAATATAAATGGAATAATATTTTTTGGTTTATTAATTATTAAAAATTTTTTTATTAAACGCTGAATTCAGAACTCCGCGTGGTAGCAGCCTGCTGATCTGGCCGTTCTGAACAGTTTATGTGCGGCTCTGAAATTCTTTCCGCGGTGAAGCTGCGTTGGGCGGGGTACATGAGGCGTGTACATGGGCATTGCCAAATCTCCGAAAATGTTGTTTCTTTTTTTTCTAAATAGACGGTTATAATCTTTAATAACCGATGGAGCTTTTGAGCTGTACACACACATGTATTCTCGCCTAAACAACTTTTAAAACTCCACTCTGTGACACAATAACAGTAATATTGTGAACATTTTGCAGGCTGTTTTGAGAAACCAGAGAATAACGAATAAAACGGTTGTTGGGTCAAAATAACCCAACCAGGTGTTTACAGAAACAACGCAGCATTTTTTAGAGTGTATTTTTTTAGTTATTCTAATGTTCTATTCTGAAAGTCTATTTTTCTAGTTATTTCTCTATTTAAAGTTAGTTTGATGTGTTTAAATGTATTTTTTTAAATAATAACAATAAACCGATACAAACAGAGGCTATATAACAGTTCTTTCTATAATAACAAATAAATTGTTAGCTAGTGAACTTATCTGTCTAAACAACATTCAGCCTTTTTTTTTTAAAAAACTCATTATTGTACAGTAAATGTCAGTAGATCTGGTACAGATTTTTCATGTTTGTTGTATAAATTACTCAGATGTAGAAATTACCATCACTAGTATTTCTTCAATACAACATATGACTTTTTATGACTTCAAAAAAGTCATATTTAAATCATCTCAAGTCATATTTACAAACTGCATTTAATGAAAATGTCACTTTGCGCCACCTGGCGGTCATTTCATGAATGACATGAAATGCGACGGATTTATTTTGGCCGTTGCCGTTTTGCCGCGACAGACAGCGCGGCGGTAATAGACATCCCCCTTGACTAACTACTGTATTTATTAAAATCTAAATAAAATAATAAATATAAATAAGTGAACTCTGTATCTTTATTATTAATGTGAAGATTTATTTAACATTCATAAAACCCCATAATTCCAAAATAATTACTTATTTAAATATAAAAAAGTACAGTGTTATTTTTTATTAATAAATAAAGTAAAATAAATATGAGACATTAAATCTGTGTTGTATTTGTTTTATATCTGTAATAAATTGCTGTTTATAAACTGCATGTGAATCTGTTTTGATATACAAAAACTTAAAGATGTGTAAGGGTGTAATTCACACTGTGTGTGTGTGTGTGTGTGTGTGTGTGTGTGTGTGTGTGTGTGTGTGTGTGTGTGTTTCAGTGTGTGTAATGTGTACTGCTGGTCTCTGCCTATCAGCTGTGTGACAGTGGCAGGTCTGGGGTGAGTGTGAGGAGTAATTTTGATTATTAATAATAATAATAATAATAAAAACACTACTGTTGAAAATGAATATTGTCTACAGCTTGGTTAAGCCCCGTCCTCATTATCCCACGATGCACCTGGGCGAGTGGGCTACAGTCCGGGCAAAGCATGGCATCGTGGGACAGGTCAAAGGACATGTGGTGTGTGTTCTGTCTCTGAGGATGCAGTGGACGTGTTCTCTCTGTGGGAGTGTGTTTAAAAAGGTAGAGACATCTCACACACACACACACACATGCACAGAGAAATAAACTGAAGTTGTGTGTGTGTGTGTTTACAGGCTGCCTGCACTCGACACTGTCCACCATGTGACTCTACCTGCGCCGTGTTTCAGGCCGAGGCCAAGTCAGTGTGTGTGTGTGTGTGTGTGTGTGTGTGTGTTTAACTTTTGCATGCCTGATATATGCTTAAAGATTTTTTTGCATTTTCATTAACATGTATATATATATATATATATGTGTGTGTGTGTGTTTGTGTTCAGAGTGGCAGTAGATGACGGTACAGGTGAGGCTCAGGTGTGGTTTCCTACTGAAACTTTGTCTAACCTGCTGCTACTCAGCGAGTCAGAGTGGGAGGGGCTTCAGCGTCTTGTCAGGGTCAAAGGTCATGTGAGAGTATACACTCGTGGGCGGAGCATGGTGAGTGGTCCACGCTACAGGTTTCGTTCAGTGCAGTTCTGTGTGCTTACACTGTTATGACATCATAATGAGTGTCAGGAGCTCCGATTTAAACCACACTGTGAAACTGTGCGCGCGCACACACACACACACACACACACACACACACACACACACACACACACACACACACACAAAGAAATGGAGATCTCTCCTCTCATAGTTTCCTTATTCCCCCCCATCACTTTAGAGTGTGTGTGTGTGTGTGTGTGTGTGTGTGTGTGTGTTCAGGTGTGTGATGTGGACCCTGATGATCCGCTGGTGCTGTATCTGAGCTGTGTGTGTTCCAGCAGCACATTGTGTCGCAACATCACGCTCATCTGTCAACTGCGCTCTCACAAACCAGGTAATACACACACGCACACACACACACACAGTCAGATTAAGAATGTGATTGCATGTTTAAAAACTGTGCAGTGTGTGTGTGTGTGTGTGTGTGTTCCAGAGAAAGCCCAGTTGAGGAAGGTTAGCCGAGGAGATCGAGAGTTTCTCACCAAGTTTCCCAAACCACTACAGCTACAGTGCACACACATATACACACACCATCACATAGCTGCACACACTCCATGACACACACACACACACACTCACACACACAATTACAGAAAAGTGTACATTTAAATAAAATTAATTTAAAAATGTTAACACTTTGCTGTTGTTTGTTAAGTGATAATGTTTAAAATAATTTTATGACATTAGGTCCTAAACAGGGCGGCACGGTGGTGTAGTGGTTAGGACTGTCACCTTGCACCGCCAGGGTCCGGGTTCGATCCCCGGCCAGGCTCGATTCCCGTCTCTGTGTGCATGGAGTTTGCATGTTCTCCCCTTCCTCTGTGGGTTTCCTCCGGGTTCTCCGGTTTCCTCCCACAGTCCAAAGACATGTAGGTTAGGCTAATTGGCGTTCCCAAATTGTCCATAGTGTGTGAATGAGTGAGTGTATGTGTGTGTGTCTGTGCCCTGCGATGGATTGGCACCCTGTCCAGGGTGAACCCTGCCATGTGCCCTAAGTCTCCTGGGATAGGCTCCGCCCCCCGTGACCCTGACTACAGGATTAAGCGTATAGACGATGAGTGAGTGAAGGAGGTCCTAAACACTAGGAATTGACTTGTGTGTGTTTGTGGGTCTCCTCAGTACTGATGCAGTTCAATTTTATTTGTATAGCACTTTTAACAATGGTCATTTTCGCAAAGTAGCTTTACAGAATCAAAATAAAATTGTGTACGTGTGTGAATCAGAATGATCAGATGGTCCCTGATGAACAAGCCGAGGGTCAAGTCAAGTCAATTTTATTTATATAGCGCTTTTAACAATTGACATTGTCGCAAAGCAGCTTTACACAATAAAAAGAAGTAAGTCTGTATGCAATGTGTATGAATCAAAATGATAAGATTGTCCCTGATGAACGAGCCGAGGGCGACGGTGGCAAGGAAAAACTCCCTGGGATGGTAATAGGAAGAAACCTTGAGAGGAACCAGACTCGACAGGGAACCCATCCTCATCTGGGTGATAACTCAGAGCAGGGATTGATCAGCATAATAATGTGTACTGGAAGTTCAGTGTAACAGGAGACGTGTTAAAATTAAAAGGAGTCCAGTTTGTTCCTGGAGGCTCAGGTAGACTGTAGGAGATTCCAGTCCTGAGCTATCGAACAACTGAAGTCACAGGTCCCCAGAGCATCAATCGATGATAGGACAGTCTTAATGGAAACCAGCCCCAGCCACCATACAAATCCAGGCAGACCACACGGGGCATCCATGCGACGAGATCTCCAACCAGAAGCAGGACTCCAGGACGGGTTAGACGGGTCCAGAGGGAAGAGGGGTCTGGATCACTGGTAACTCAGGAGCGAACATGTATAGCTCGACAGAGAGACAGAGAGAGGGACAGAAGAGAGGGAGAGAGAGAGAGAGCAGAAAATAAGGAGAGATGGCAGTTGGGTCTGGTCAACATGAATAAGGTGAATGTATATTAGTGCAAAGTGCAAGCAGGGACTCCGGCAGGACTGACTATAACAGCATAACTAAAAGGGAGGAGCCAGAACGAAACACCGTCAACAAACCTGAGTGAACAATGAGAGTGGGGAGGACAGCATCTAAACATACCAGTTCACCAGATACTCTACGTCCATGAGTCCCCCAGATCTGCTCCTTTACCTAAGGCTCATCTATTTACAAACATGCTTGGCTAAATAAATAAGTTTTTAGTCTAGACTTAAACACTGAGACTGTGTCTGAGTCCCGAACATTAATAGGAAGACTATTCCATAACTTTGGGGCTTTGTAAGAAAAAGCTCCGCCCCCTGCTGTAGTTTTAATAATACGTGGTACTGACAGGCAGCCTGCATCCTTTGATGGAAGTAGGTGTGGCGGATCGTAAGACACCAACAGTTCACTCAAATACAGCGGCGCGAGAACATTTAATGCTTTAAATGTCAAAAGTAGTATTTTAAAATGGATGTGAAATTTCACAGGGAGCCAATGCAGTGTAGATAAGATAGGGGTGATGTGCTCGTATCTTC
>JAAGKR010015151.1:0-10283 GCA_011419295.1 Clarias macrocephalus
CTGCACGTAAGGCCTGCCACATGGCGGGGCGGAAAGCATCAAAGACAGTTCCATCCATATGGTATGTATCTACAGCCTCACTCATGTTGGACGCCTGGAGAACTTCCTCCATCTTTCCTCCCCCCAAAATCTTTGCCAAAAGAGCTTTTCATATCAACCGACAACAGCTTGCCTGAGGTCTCCTCTTCTAAGACCTTAATCCATTTCCCTGCACCCTCGTGAATGTTAGGGAGGCGATTGACAAGCCCCTCGAGATCCTGAGTTGCCCATGGTACATACTGTCCCCGTGCACCTTTAATTAAAATTGGGAATTGCGGAGCTAAATCCCTAAGTCTCCCAGTGTTTCTTCCCTGTTTCCAACTGCCTATATTGAATGACAACTCCTCCTCATCTCCATTCTCTCTACTGTACAATGGTCTACGTCCAGTCCTCAATGTTGCATCTATCTGACCTGTCGACTGTCCTGGTGTTTCAGTGCTTCTGTCTATCCTCTCTCCACTTACATGCACCCCCTCTTTTCCCTCTATCTTCTCTTCCTTCCCATACAACTTTTTAACTCTCTGTAGATCTGCTCTTACTTCCTTATAACAATCTAACGGTGTACTTTCTTCTCTCTCCAACCACTTCTCCTGTCTTTTCCTTGCCTTCACACCCGGTTCTCCACAATCTGCATCCAGATCTACATGACCTTCCATCTGCATTTCTCCTGAAACTTCAATCATTCCCTTAAGCATTGGGAACTGACCTTCTGTCTGCACATATGGGGGAGGTGTAACTAACACTTCCCCTCTGGTACCCTGTGCCTCACTGTCTGCCTTCTTGGACTTTTTCTTCACTTGCTTTTTCTTTTTTGCCAACTCTTCTCCTTCTTTCTTAAACAGAGCTAGGACCTCTCTCTCCTGCTGCCTTTTCAACTAACTCTGGACACGCTTTTTCTCTCTAGCCGCCGTCTTGTAATTCTTTACCAAAGTTTCCATTTCTCTACACAAAGCCAAATCAAATGTCCCCTCCTTCGGCCATTTTGTAATCATATCTTTAGTTCTCTTTTGCCATTTACTTGAGATCTTAGTTATACGTTCTCCACACAATGGATGCTTTAACACCAATAGCTCCACAGGAGAGGCCGCCATTATGCTATATAGCCTCTGCCAACAAAAACCAAAATATTCCTGTATTACTTTATGCTTATGCACTTACTTAGTAACTAAATTTACTTGCAGCTACGTACAAAAGTATATGATCATCTAACCATCCACATTCATTAACAATCTTAGCAATGATAATCACTCTTCAATTTACAATGTTTCACTATTTTTCTGATAGCAGCTGCCTCTCCTTCCATAGGTGCGCTTCCACCCTAAGTGACATCATCAACAAACAGACCATTTATAAACCGGAGAGAGACAGAGGAACGGGGAGGCATGTAGGCAAAGTGCTGGTTGTGTTGGAGAGTTTTTTTTTTTTTTTGTGATTGTGACTTTTTGAGATTGGATTGTGTATTCTGACTTTTGGCTTCCCTTTGACTTTGATTATTGCTTTGTCTTTTTGGTTTGGTTGCTGGCTCTTTGTAAATATTTTATTTGTGAATTCACTGTATGTTTGTGCACTCACCAGTATTAGGGGTGTGGCTGCCAATTATTTGGGGGAAAAAGTCATTTGTTTACTGTTTTTGGTTAAGGGAGATAGGTAAGACATCTGTATTTTTGTTTGTGTTTTGTTTGCTAGGTAAGCTATCTTCTAAAATACAGATACCTATTGTGTTTATTATTTTGGCCTGGGTCCACCCTGAAGCTGAGCCCGGTTTTGTGCATGTGTCTTTATTTGCATGTGCTTTTTTTGTAAAGCAATACAAACCTCACTTGTTTGTAAATGAACGTATTTGTCTAGTTCTTTCTTATATTACACCACTGTGTTCCACCTTCACCATACAGTTTAAAATAGAACCCCGAACCAATCCTCTGCTGTACGGCCCAACCCTAGACTAGGATGTAACACTCTGTTGTTTGAAAGCAGAGTTTCTCCTCAGGGAGATTTTATCATGAGGTGCAGGTCAGAGAGAACACTGAGTGGATATTAGGAGTGATGAGTAAAAACATCAACAGGAAGGAGTGGATTACATGCTCACCTAAGGACGGAGTCTGGCCTGTGGGATTGTGTGTGAGAATCAGTACTGGGCTTATGCTGATCCCTCTGCCCCCCTCAACCTGAGAGAGAAGGTGGGGGTGTTTGTGAATTATGAGGAGGGTTTGGTCTCATTTTTATGATGTGGAGTCCAGATCTCATATCTACTCTTTCACTGGTCAATCTTTTACTGAGAAACTCTATCCATTCTTCAGTCCATGTTATACAGATGTCGTCTTTTTCAGGACAATGAACCACTGAGAATCACTGCTGTTATTAAATAAATATACTGTATGATTTATAGCTTATAACATTTTTAAATGTTTGTTTTACAGCTGGTTATAATCATCATTTATTTTTAAAAACAGAATAATTTGTGTAAAATATGATGTGAGACTAATTGTTATTGTATATAAAATAAACATAAACTCAAAAACAGCTAAAACATGTAGAGTCTTTATCATTATCTGATTTAAGCAGTTACAAACAACTTAAAGTCATTATTAGATACATGGATGTTAGCCCAGTTATGATAGAATGTAAACATTTACATTTACCTTACTAGGCATTTGGCAGACTCTCTGTCTCAGAGCAACTTACAAAAGTGCTTTGAAATTTCCATAGATCTTCACACTGGTTACTAGGCTACTAATTATAAGTACCATTAGTCAAACACTGTTGGGAAGGTTCAACCATTTACAATAAGTGCCAGAACATATACCAGTCTAGATGCATGTCTTTCCTGTTCCCTGAAATATGATGTGCTTAATGATCTGAAAAGTACATTTACACCTTCAAGGAATTTGTGACAGAAGCTTCCAGAGATGACAAAACAAAACAAACAACAAAAAAAAGAATACAGTGGATTACGAACATAATCCATTCCTGGAAGCAGGCTCGTATATCAAAACACTCATACATTTTATCATAAGAAATAATGGAAACCAAAATTAGTCTTTCCACAGCCCAAAAAATAAATACATAAAAATTATTAATAAAAAATATGAAGTAAAAATAAAAGAAAGTAACCTGCACTTTAAAAATATATCCCGGCAGATAAGTGTTTCCTTTTGTGCACACAGGCACCGCGTGTGTGTGTGAAGCTAAAGTCTTACACAGTAACTCCTCTCTTATTTGAGTTTCGCACACACACTGACAGAAACACTGTAAAATAAACAAGAAATCTCTCTAACGACACTGGAATGAGCGCAGACTAATGGAATCATTGCTGGAAAGTACAAATAAAACAAATTACCCTGCACTTTACCTTTGAAAAGAATCGCGACAGAGCAGTGTTTCTGTGTAGAGCAGAGAGAGAGAGAGAGTGTGTGTGTGTTTGTGTGAAGGTGAGGTGAGGAGCGGTGTGTGTGTGAAGGAGCACAGTGTCAAATGACACGCAAGCACACACAAATGCAGTGCCGGCTGATACAGAGAGAGAGAAAATGGATCTTTAACCTCTCTAATGCTTTCTGCTTTACATGCGTGCACACACGTGGTCACAGTGTTATAGTAAACAGTACACACGTGCACGAATGTTGATTATACCAGTGAGAAACGCGCACTAAAACTGAGCAGGGGAGACGATTACCCAAATTTCCGCAGCACAAGTCAGAGAAAAACCATTGGCTCAATTGTAATCACATGACACTCGGCGTCAAAACAAGAAGCCCATGCGTGCTACATGATACTCGGTACTCGTAAACCAGGACTTTTTCGTTTTTCAAGTCAAAGTTTATTACAAATCTTTTGTATTAAAAATCAATTAAATGGAATAAGATGTAGCGTCAACCAGACGGCAAAAGGTCAAGGACAAGATGGTTTGGATGTGAGAGGTCCAAAGTGATTTTCTGAGCTGTTTTCTTCATTCTGGGTGTATATGCAGTTCTTCAAGGGTGGAATGGGAAGCACCAATAATCCTTTCAGCAGTCCAAACCATCCCTTGTAGTCTTGTGATATCTGATTTATAGCTGAGACAAGCCAGACAGTTATAAGTGCACAGGACAGATTCAATGACGTTGTGTAGAAGTTCTTGTGACCACCTCCTGTACCAGGTTGAATGAATTTCAGCTGGCAAAGGAAATATAACCTCTTCTGTGATTTTTTAAACAAAGGAGTAAATATGATTGTCCCACTTTAGGTCCTAAAAGAAACGGTGGTGCCCAGGAACTGGAATGACTCTACAGCTGGAGTCTATAGAGGTGCAAACCAGGTGAGCAGTGGGGCAGGAACGCATGTCTGGGGGGTGGCAGTGTTGATATTTCGGCTCTTGGACATGAATTTCTCTAGTCTCACTGGCTGTTGCATGTTTGTCAAAAGTGATACCAGATATTGTCTTCTGGATCCAGGCAGGGTTTCTTAAATGCAACAGGAACATGACCAGATGATTTGAAAAGGTTGATGATGGTTGTGACGAAGGGTAGAAGGTCTTCTGAAATGGCCTAGAGCATTGTCAAGGAATTGAGTCTCACAAACAGGCGGTGGGATTGGAGGATAAGGTGATGTGCTGAATCTCTTCAGTTGTTAGGCTAGAATATTCTGCTAGGGGATGAGAGGGAGTGTCCTGAAGTTTTGCTGTAGGAGTTGGGATAGGAGAAAAAGTCTGGCAGTTTGTTGCTATTTTCCCCCCATCATAGAATATAGCAATCATCAGCAGTCAGAGAGGTCAGTGGGATGAAGATACTGTGGGAAAAGAGAAGATATTGTGGAGCTTGCAAGAATTATGTACATAAGCTTTCAGCTTTTCCCTGTTGAAGGCAGTTCAAGGGGTAGTTCCTAATTCTCTTCTATTGCTGCACAATACATTGGATAGCCAGTGGTAGGGAAGAAAAAGAGTCTCAGTCTGAGAGGGATGATAGGATACAGGAAGACACAGAGGAAGGGCACACAGATTGGAGGTCTCTGCGGGTAGAAGAGAAATTTTGGTGGTTGGTTTTGGGCAGGATAGGAAGGGTGAAGGTGAAGGATACCAGATAATGATAAGATTTATCAAGAGGAATAGCAGTGATATTATAATAATATTTTATTATAGCCTTATTTTGAATTAATATTAACTATAATAATAATTAAAACGAGTAACTAGTTTACTAGCCCGAGCTAATGCTGCCACTGCTTTTATTCCAGCTTACATGTTCAGTTGATTCCCATCCTTTTCACTTGGCTCGGGTATAGAAGGGGAGAGGTGCTGGTCAACATCATCACTGACTGTGCTGCTGGATCCAGACTCACTATCCCTGACCCTAATGCTAGAGCTGTCAGAGCCTGCAGAACTGCAATTTCACCTCATGCCAAAGGCATAATCTGCTAATTTGATGAATTTCACAGCATCTGCTTTTAAAGCTTTTTTCATCTTTTCGCGTAAATTTTCAGCTCCACCTTTTCTTTTTTTCTATGGTGATTATTAATTCTTTGCTCAGAAAAATTCGCTGTATCGAGAAGGGATCCGTATCTCTCCCTCTGTAAATTAAAAGTGAAAGGGGCGTGTTTCAGAACACGTATGGAATAGGATTACAATACATTTGCATGCACACAAACTGTGACGCTTTGCGCAAGATAGCTGGGGGGAGAAAGAGCTTAGAGCCAACAATAGCGTTCAGCACAAAACTTTATCAGCCTTTTTCAGCATCACAAAATTATAATACAAAACAAAAAGTAAAAGGAAAACGCCCGGTGCTCCAGATGGCCAGACCGCCACTGTCCAACAGTATCAAAGATGGTAGCGGTGATGTCGGCTGCCGTCACGACTGCTCCGACCTTTTTTCTTTGTTTTTGTCTTGTAAGTTAATTTTCAGTAACTTTAAACCAACAAATTCATCACCATTGAGTGCATTAAGTACAATAGAGATACTCTTATTTCTATTGGTTTACAATGTACTCACAATTCGACATTTTTAACTCCGAGCTGGTCGAATGAGATCTTCAGGGAGAACAAAGGACGCGACCCAAAGCGGCAGCCCCGAGGAAAACGAGCCGGCATCAGGAACAGGCTGAGAACTCGTGCACACTGCACACCTCTGCCTAGCATCCTGCTCGCCAATGTCCAGTCACTGGAGAACAAACTCGATGACCTCAGGGCCACTATAAAGTTCCAGAGAGACATTCGGGACTGCAATCTCCTCTGCTTCACCGAGACATGGCTGAACCCAGCAGTGCCGGACCATGTTATCCAGCCGGCCGAGTTCTTCTTGGTTCACCGCATGGACAGGTCATGGGACTCGGGGAAGTCGAGGGGAGGCAGCGTGTGCTTAATGGTAAACAACAGCTGGTGCAACAGCCCAAGCGTTGTTCCTCTCACATGCTCCTGCACACCCAACCTGGAACTACTGTGCATCAAATGTTGTCCTTTTTATCTTCCTCAGGAGTTTACATCGGTTATAATCAGCGCCGTTTACATTCCACCACAAGCGGACACGGACACTGCCTTATGCGAGCTGCATTAGGCACTCACACAGCACTAGACACAACACCGGAATGCTGCACTTATTGTGGCGGGGGACTTTAACAACGTCCCCACAAACGCGCAGCGCCGAACTTTTATCAACACATCACATGCCCCACCAGGGATGAAAGGACACTGGATTATTGTTATACAATGGTCAAGGATGGCCACAAGGCACAATCTCGTCCCCAGTTTGGGAAATATGACATGCCGCCATCTTCCTCATGCCAAAATACAAACAAAGGCTCAAACAGAAAGTTCAGAGGGAGGTCATGAGCTGGACGGACCAATCGGTGGCCACTCTACAGGACGCACTCGATGACGCAGACTGGGACATGTTCCAAAACAGCTCCGATGACATCAACGTGTTTACGGACGCGGTTGTGGGATTCGTCGGGAAACTTGCAGATGATGCCGTACAAAAAACGAACATCGAAATGTTTCCCAATCAGTAGCCGTGGGTGGATAAAATCATCTGTGACGCTCTGAGATCTCACACCGCTGCCTATAATGCAGGACTTAACAAGAAATAAATAATGGAGTAAAATAAGAATAAGAGAACAAAATATAAAAATATTTCAAAAAATATATGAGAAATATAAAAAGATATCTATTCAAATGTAGACAAAAATGCCAATAAATTCAAATGGAAATATATGCGCATGTACTGCATGTGCAAGTGTGCAATGTCCATGAGTGTCCGGGGTATGTGAAACTGTGCATGAGTGTACAGATGAGTAATGTCCATAAGTGTCCATTACTGTGCGGTGTGCAAAAATGCAAAGATGATATGTCCATTTTTTTTTTATTTGTAGTTATATTTTAGAAAGAATCAGATTTTTTTTCAGCTGCAGTTTAATCATAGTTTAGATCAAAGTTATCTGCCAACTGTTTACCTGTATGAAGTTCTGTTTAAGTTGTAGTGATCCTCTCTGTTTTTGCATTGTGGAGTTGTATCGTAGCAGCTAAAGGTACTGTAGAGTAAAAGAAAATATATTTAATTTAAATCACACAATTGCAGAAACAGTGTGTGAAGTATGTGATGCTTTGACGTCACTGGGGCAGATCACAATTACAAGAGATGACATCCCCTAATTAAAAGTCCTACAGTTACAGTTTCTTTTAGCAGAAACTATGTGATGAGAGACCGACACGGTTGGTCACGCCGGCTAAGCTCGGTCTGTATTTATACTATGCACGAGGTCAAGTGTCCTTCTACGAGGCAGTGGCTAGATGTCACCTACACACTTATCTTACCACCGTTAAAGAAAAACTTTGTTTCTATGCAGCTTTTCATATTGGATTGAAGAGTAGGTGTGGCTTCCAGTTCTTTAGTGTTAATATTTGAGCATGTTAGGTTCTGTGAACCATTAATGTATCTTGATTAAAAAATTAAAGTTACCTTATTGTCTTATTATCCTAATGTGTTTTCTTTCTTATTTTAAACTCCTGTTAAAGAAAATAGTATGAATGATGTAATGATGAATAAAAACTAAAAATGAACTAAAGATATTGCAAGAAATAATTTAAAACTGAGACACAAATAAATAATAGATGTGATTTATTAGATTTAATAGATTACTTTTTTTTGAACAATATCCCCGAAATTCTGAAATGACTTTGTACTCATAGGTACATTAAACACCAAACGTCGTACCTGCTCTACTATTAAACTATATTTGAACACAAAGACACAAAAGGAGGCTAATTATTCATATCACTGGGACATATGACTGGGACAGACAAGAAGTGTTGATTTCCCAGTTCAGACTGTACACAGTAATCCTAAAAAGAAACAAACAAACAACCATCAAAAAAACATATTGATTAATGTAATGCAGTTAGCATGTTTAGTGCAGGACTATTGGGACCAAATAACAGACAATGCTCCAACTATGCTGCAAATGCATGGCTTGTGATGGAGAATATGTTGAGAGTTCCCTTTATATACAGGTAAAGTTATTCTACCAACTTGTGGAATTTGAATGACCTTTGTCAGTTAATAAAAATGTTATGCCCCCTTTTGCATTACATTCGATACAGCCCTCTTATTATTCCTACTATATAAAGGCATTTCCATCATGGGGAGTAGCCATTCTGATTTAGAACTTAAAAACCGCCACAGTGTTCCTATCATCATAAAACATTTGGTCTCTTCAGAGTAATACATACGTGCTTCCCGCTCCCACCACACACACACACACACACACACACACACACACACACACACACACACACACACACACACACACACACATTTATGACCAAATCTGGTTCAAATGAAAGCTAGATATTTTTCTAAAGAAATCACAGATCTGTGAGATATTCTTACCTGATAATATTCTTGTTGTAACATACTGTATGTTCCGTATCAATATAAAAACATGCCCCAACCACACTGTGTGAATGAGTGTGTGAGTGTGTGTATGTGTGAGTGCCCTCGTCCAGAGTGTACCCTGCCTCGTGCTGTAAGTCTCCTGGCATAATCTCCATAATTCAGGATAAAGAGGTATAGAAAATTATTGAGTGAGTGTTAACACCTGTAGGCTGAGCTGACGAATAAAAATAAGAGGAGCAAGAGAAAAAATGTGTCCACTATTATCACATACTGTTACATACGTAGTATTTTTTACTATTATGTGAAATCTTTATAAAATAACACAAATTTTTAAAAGAAAAACACAGATGTGGATTGATAACCACAGATTATCAGCATTTTAATAATTAAAATTAGCCTGTAGGTTCTTGATGTGTGCTCTGTAGCTCTTGCATGCGTGCGTGAATGATTGTGTGTGAGGTTTATAGCTGTGAATGAACTTATAGTTTTAAATATTGTTTAATGCTGTGTGTTTTGTCCTCAACATAATGTTGAGGACAAAACACACAGCATTAAACATTATTATATAGATGTATTTGAAATATTATTGTATTTGTAAATAATCATACATCAGGTTAGAGCTGCATCTCTCCACAGAACTGCAGTTTTAATCTCAGCTCCCAGTATGCAACAACCATCACAAATTCTCTCACCTTCACCTTCACTCTGGTTAAACACACCTAGACTTTATTACACAATCACAGCCTCAGTACATAAGTACAGTCATGATATACAGTTCATTATGAATTATACACCCAGTGTCACTTAGTGTCATGTACCTGTCGTTACCATATATATTTTTTATAATAATAAATAATAATTTAAATATTAGTCTGTTGCTCTGTTTGTATGTCACCTGACTTCTGTCTGCTTTATTCCTTTGATTTTGGATTTGTTTGTCTGTACTAAAATAAGGAATCTTTACCTGGAACTGTAACCATCTCCATCACCTGAAGCACTACCTTTATGCATGTGGTCTTTATACATATACAATGTAAAATGATGCAAAAATATTTAAATTTGTACTCTATCTAGATATCATTATTACTAATAATTACTTTGTAAGTGTCCATTGTTAATGAACCTATTTCAGTTCTGCTGCTCTTTTGTATAGGTGTTATATATTTTGCTATGTGCTGTTTTGTTTTTCTTTTATTTACAGCAGACATTAAGCAGCACAGTCAGCTCAGTATTTACTGTATTTTAATGTCAAGTATTTTTGATGTGAAGGAAGAAGTGAAGAATGTTTGTAAGATTTGCTTTATTATCAGATTGATAATAATTATATATATATATATATATATATATATATATATATATATATATATATATATATATATATATATATAT
>JAAGKR010015152.1:0-10282 GCA_011419295.1 Clarias macrocephalus
ACCTATATACACACACACACACTTATATACGCACACACTTGTATATACACACACACACACACACACACTTATATACACACACACACACTTATATACACACACACACACACACACACACACTTATATACACACACACACACTTATATACACACACACACACACACACACACACACACACTTTTATATACGCACACACTTGTATATATATACACACACACACACACACACACACACTTATATACACACACACACACTTATATACGCACACACTTGTATATACACACACACACACACTTGTATACACACACTTGTATACACACACACACACACACTTATATACGCACACACTTGTATATACACACACACACACACACTTGTATACACACAATTGTATACACACACACACACTTGTATACACACACACACCTACACACACACTCACATACACTTATAACTCTCACACACTTATACACACACACTCACTGTATACACACTTACATACACACACACACCTACACACACACACACCTACACACACACTCTCACACACTTATACACACACACTCAATGTATACACACTTACATACACTCACACACCTACACACACACTCACATACACTTATGGATATACACTCTCTCACACACACACACACACACTTACACACTCACACTCTGACACACATACTGTACACACTTATACCCCCCCTCTCACACACACACACACACACACACACACACACACACACACACACACACACACACACACGTTTCTCTTTCTCTTCTAGATCTTGACTTCTGATGATCACTCGCTCTCTCTCTTCCTCTTTCACTCTTTTTCTCCTCCGTCTCTCCGACTCTTTTATTTCTTTATTAAATTATTTTCTCGTTTCCTCTCTGAGGTTTAATAATATTCACTTTGTTTCCCTCCAGTTTTCCTTCAGTTTTCTCCTCCAATAATAATCAGCCCACTGCCTCCTCTGCTGGTATTTCTGTCCCTGTGACCTTGGCCACATCCTTGACCCCGACCCCCGGCGTGACCCCGGGTCAGAGTTCACCCAGCCTCAACGAGCTGCGGAGTTCCTGCGGTCCGCGACGAGCACGCGTGCTATACGACTACGACGCGGCCTGCAGCGGGGAGCTGTCCCTGCTGGCCGACGAGGTGAGGGACACACACACACACACACACACACACACACACACACACACACACTAATTGACACACTACAGTTAATTTTGAAAAGCCTAATCTGCAAGTCTTTGGATTGTGGGAGGAAACTGGAGAACCCGGAGGTTGGGGTACAGTTGGGGAGAACATGCAAACTTCACACACACAAGTTCTCCCACACGTTGCTGTGTGTCAGTAAGCTGCGATAGTTTCCTCTTATTAACTGGAGAGGAGACGCTGGTGAGGGACGAGTGTGGGACGGGCGGGATAAAGCACTAATAACAAACTCATTCATCACTGCGGATCTCTGAGAGCAGCTCAGACGAGGTGTGTGTGTGTGTGTCATAAACATGCAAACTTCACACACACACACACACACACACACACACACACACACACACACACACACACACACTGAGGTGGGAATAGGACCCGGACCCTGGAGGTGTGGCGACAGTGCTTCATGACCAATACATGTTCAGATTTTTTTTTTTTTGACTGAAGTACGCCAGCAGGGGGCACTGAACCACTTTCTAACAGAAGCAATGCTTAGGAAAATATTTAACACTCAGACACACACTATAATTAATCTGTGAGTGTGTGTAATCCTGTCTGGTGTGTGTGTGTGTGTGTGTGTCAGGTGATCACAGTGAGCAGTGAGCCGGGTCTGGACTCTGATTGGCTGATGGGAGAGAGAGGACACCAGAAAGGCAAAGTACCCATCACCTACCTGGAGCTGCTCAATTGAGAGATCTGTCTTTCACACACACACACACACACACACACACACACACACACACACACACACACACACCTGTCTGTGCCATTTCACACTCAGTATTTGTGCCTTTTTTTTCCTCATCAGTAGCCAAAAACAGACTTGATAATTTTATCAGGAAGTGTGATTTGATGTAACGCTCAGTGTGTATGAGGCTTCATAACTCACCCTGAGTGCTATGAGCTGTTATAATGCTTTAATAAACATACACACTGGTGGTGATGAAGTGTCATCGTTATTACTGACGGCTTTGGTCTAAAATGCGAGAGACGCGAGATCGTATGTGTAATTCCTCAAAACTGATTTTCCCTTTGTCCCTGGGTTAAGGGTCACGTCCCCTTGGTCACGTCCCCCCACAGCTCCTACATCAAACTGGTCACAAGGTTCAGATGAGAAGGTGATGCTGAAACCAGTAATCAGTAAGGAGACAAGGTCTGTGTGTGTGTGTGTGTGTGTGTGTGTGTGTGTGTGTGTGTGTGTGTGTTTTAGTACCCGGTGTTTGTTTCCAGCACAGTTTATCTCTCGAGTTCAGCCAGCTGGGTGTTTGTGTTTTTTGGAGGGTACACTAAGTTTCAGTTTGGAGTTTTTAGCCCTTTGTAGTTTTGGGGGCTTTGATTGGAACTTTGCGTCTCGAGTGTAAAGCTGTAGGTTCTCCCACACGTTGCTGTGTGTCAGTAAGCTGCCATAGTTTCCTCTTATCAACTGGAGAGGAGACGCTGGTGAGGGACGAGTGTGGGACGGGCGGGATAAAGCACTAATAACAAACTCATTCATCACTGCGGATCTCTGAGAGCAGCTCAGACAAGGTGTGTGTGTGTGTGTGTGTGTGCGCAGTAAGGAGAAGAGCCCAGCCTTGTTAAACAGTTTATTTATCATTAGAACACTGTTTAATCAGTGACACCCTGTTTATATTTACACCCCGCGATCAGTCAGTCCGGGGAAACGTCCAACAGCGGCTGCTTTCACAGCAGCTCAGGGTCAGGCCACACTGTGTGTGTGCGTGTGTGTGCGTGTGTGTGCGTGTGTGTGTGTGTGTGTGTACGTGCAGTTAATTTCTGGCTAAACTCACTAAAATAAAAACCTATGCAGTTACAGATGAAACGATGTTTAAACCATTTTTAAATTCACATGAATACAACAGTATCACACACACACACACACACACACACACACACACACACACACACAGCGCCATCTGACTCAGTCATGTTAACTGTGTGTTAGCAGAACTAGCTGCTGCGCTAATCCTGACACACACAGACGGCCAACTCAGTTTCAGTCTCGATTGTATAAAGTGCGTCACGTTGAAATGTAAAAACAAACAGAAACATAGACTCAGGCACGAGGGGGCGGAGCAGACACGCACTCACGCCACGCTCGCTGTGGAACACTAGTCCGGGGGTGGAGGGGGGGGGGCGATGCCCCGCCCACAGGACAGAACTGGTGCGAGCATGCCATCAGTACCACCGCGCGTCCCGTAGGGGGCGGGGCCGCGCGTCCCGGCTGCAGGATGTTAGTGATTAGTGGTGAAGTGCAGCGGTCGTCACGCGGCTCGTCCTCTTCCTCTCTCACTTCTTGAACGGCGTCAGACGGCCAATGTTGTGCCAGAAGTTTCTGCGCTTAGGTTCGGCGAGCACGATGACCTGCTGGGGCAACGCCGACGGCTTCTGGCGCAACAGCACGTCGTAATATGGGCGGGGCACCGCTGAACACAGAGAGAGAAGGCAAAGGTCATGAGGTCAAAGTTCACACACTTTCAGACAGTCTGAAAGTCAGACAGGCACCAGTTTTAAAGATGCTGCAGGATGAGAGTGAAAGCAGGAAGCATGTGATGAGGTCACGAGGTCAAAGTTCATGCATTTGTTCACACTCCTCAACTGAATGTGTCCTAATTACCCATAATGCAGCGTGAGGGGTTAAAGATGGTGACCGAACAGGAACGCAGTGACACCATCACTCTGAGGAGCATTAATGATCCATCATCATCGTTATTACACGGAATATTAGAAACTACAGGCTGCTGTTACACGGGTTAATCACTGGGTTATTATAATGTCATGACGGTGTATATTACAGTTAATACGGTACAGGACAGTTATTACACTGCAGATCACAGGTTATGTATATGACGTTATTATAAAGTAATTACAGCACACGTAGTTATTACACGGTTATGCAGCGGTTATAATTACCCCGAGTCTACCGGAGCAGGTCTCGACTCTGAGAGGAGACCCAGGAAATGGCCCTGCGCAGAACACCAGGGGGCGCTATAACTTCAGGAAGGGGGGGAGAGGAGAATTCAGGCCCTGGGGATTCTGGGTAATGAAGGCACTTGGAGCTTTTGGAGCGCAGAAGCGGAGATTTAAGAGCCAGCAGGTGGTGCAGCGCTAAACCAGGACGGAGAGGAGGAGTGTGAGGACGAGAGGAAGAGCACAGAGATCACATCGACGCCTCAATACAGGACCCTAACAGGTGTGTGTGTGTGTGTGTGCGTGTGTGCAAAGAAAACTAAACTTATTTGGTAAATCTGCTGCTTATACATTTGAGAGAAAGTTTCAGAGGAATAAAGGTGAGAAGAATCACAGAGACTCGAGTGTCGTCTTCAAGATCAGCGTTACGTTGAGTCGGAGCTAAATATCACTCAGGAAAGGAAAAAAGTTCTGATTAATGTGTGTGGAGCGTCATGATCACCTTTGGGTTTTCCAGCTGGAGGATTTTTGGAGACGTTCTGCATGGCCTGCTTCTTCTGCAGGTCTGTGATGGAAAATCCTGTAAGGAGAGAAAACGTTTCAGCGTCTGTGTAAACCGGCGGCATCTCCCTCACAGGCCGGGAACGAGATTCTGTTTGGATAACCGAGTAATAAACAGGAAGTAAACATTGTTTATTCTGTAAGGATGTAAGCACAAGGTTTCTGCTTTCTGCCTCACCCGTGTCTCGGTCGTGTCGGACCTGCTGTCTCTCGTCTGCGAAGGCTCGGCGCCAGCGCTGCTTCAGCTCGGGTTTTTTAGCACACAGGAGGTGAATCTCTGCTCCGTCTGGAGACACTAACTTCAGCGCGTTCTTCACCGTAACGTTCAGATCTTTATCTTTTCCATCTTCTACATCCAGCACCTCCATCTGGTCCATGTCCAGGCGTCCTTTATAATATAAAATGTCCCTCCGGAGCAGGTCCTGGACATCAAACGGCATTTCAATGCAATGAGGGTTTACAATTTAGAGTTGGAGCCGCAAATGTATGTTTCGTATGTTTGTGTGAGTGATGGAAGCGGTGATGAGCCTGTGAGTTGATCGGTCCATACGCAACATCGGGACGGGAACAGATAGACTTCCTGTACTCACCTTTTTGCAGAAGACCAGCTGGTGATCGAACAGGAAGAACATGCGCTGCTGCCCCTTGGCCTGAGGTTGAGAGATTTTGGTTAAATCTCCTGAGAAAATGAGATCAGAGCTCCGACTCAGAACGTCCTCACCCTGTGCACAATCAGACGAAAACCTGGAATTGAGCTCCTTACAGGTTCCTATAGTACAGTGAACTACACTACAGTAAACTACAGTATGGTAGTAAAATACAGTATAGTTTAGTAAACAACAGTACAGTAAAGTACAGTAGAGTGAAGTGCAGTGAGGTACAGTAGCCTGCACGGCGGCCTGGGGTCTGTGAGCTGCTGCTGGGTTTGATGGAGTGATGATCTTTACCTCCCAGTCCTCGATGGAGCTCTGCCACTGCGCGATTTTGTCGATATTCTCTAGACGGCGTTTCCTCTCGTTGATCAGCCGAGCCACGTTCTTCATGGCGTTTAAAGCAGCTTCCACATCTTTATAATCTCTGAACATCAACATGAACAACATGTTACACACACGCACACACACACACACATTGGACTTCATATAAACACGTTCCTTAGATCAGCCCAACAAAACACGATGTACACAAAACAATTCTGGCTTATAATAACAAATAAAGAAATCATTAAACTGTTGATAAATAAGCTATAGTAATATTTAAAACATCTTAATTGATAAAATTAAATTAATGTAACAGTTTAAAAAATGGAAATTGACCTTATAAAAATTTTAAATGGCAAAACAACAAAAATTATATCATCTATACACAAACTAACTGGTATAGAGGGCATTCTGCACAGGGAATAACTAATTTACAGTTTTACATCCCAATAATTACACAGATCTGTGGTTTGTAAAGAGGTGTGTGTGTGTGTGTGTGTGTGTGTGTGTGTGTGTGTGTGTGTACCTGTGCTGAGGGTTTGTGTATTTGAGGAGCTCGGCGAGCTGCAGCGGATACTTGCAGATTTTCTGCACGGGCGTGAGCAGGAAGCCATCGAGCGAGATGTCGATCATCTTCTGCAGCAGACGACAAGCCTCGAAGAAAAACACGTACTTCTTCATCTTCATCAGCCTGGAGATCTGGACGCAGGCGTTGGGGTGATTGTTACAGTACTCTGAGTAGATCTGGAAATCTGTTTGCTGGAAACAAAACAGAGAGGAAAGGATGAAGACCATGAGGAGGAGGAGGAGGATTTGTTTTACTTTCGCTGACATGCTAATTAAAGGTTTATCACTAGAGTATGAGGCTCCGCCCCATAATGCACACACACTTTGTCGCAGCATGAAGGACAAGTGTTTTATATTCTCTATGTAGCATACAGACAAATAAACAGTTAACATATTCAAGGAAGTAGGCAGACAGAGAGACAGACAGACGTCTCACGTTGCTATGAAAGCAGACAGACAGGTGTCTTACGTTCTCCAGGAAGCAGGAGCCGATCTCACTCAGGTGTGGATGTTCTTTGTTGTATTTTTTCTCCAGCGCTTTGAGAAATTTCTTTTGGAAGCGATAAAGTTCGTCAATGTTCCCGAAGATGGTCCTGAGCTGCTCCTCTGTGAACATGTCGGTCCGTTTACGACACTGTTTAATGTAGCCCTGAGGAACAAAAGACAAAAAAACATTAAATGCCAACCCTGAATAGAATGTGGAACCTTCTATAACCAAATATAATGAGAATCTTATCCCGAACATATTAGAATTAAAGGTTCAGTTACTGATGGGGGTGATGGGGAGCATCCCCCCAGCCCCCCCCCCCCCCCGTTCCCTCCAAAGCCACGCCCCCATGGGTGTTGTATCAGTGGTTCTTTGCTCCAGTCCTGGTGAACCCCCTGTCCTGCGCGTTTTACTGCTGTCTACTCCCAGCACCCCGATTTGAATAATCAACTAATTAAATAATGAACAGCCTTTTATTAATTGGAGTGGGTGTGGCAGACCCAAAGAACACTAATATATGCAGGGGAGGGGTCCTACTGGAATAAGGTTGAAATCCCCTGTGCTGAGTGAAAAGAAGGAGCTTTGTAACTTGACAGGAAGCATGACTGACGAGTGAGTGGACACACCCCTTTCTCCTGATTGGTTGGTTAGAGGAGAACACTGACCTCACAGATGTCCTTCAGGTGTTTGATGTAGTCCCTCTCTGTGCTCATGATCTCGTTAATCACGTTTGCACGCATCTGCTCTTTACATGGTAACCCAGGCCCACATGACCCGCCCACCCCAGCACCCCCGCTCTCCCCCGCCCCCTGAACCACATCGTCCTCCAGGGGCTCGTCCTGATTTACACGCAACTGAAACACACACAAAATAGAAGTCAGAGAAAGAGGCACAAAGACAGTACGACTGAGAGGCAATAAGCAAATATACAGCGCCTTGCAAAAGTATTCACACCCCTTGAACTTTTCCACATTTTGTCACGTTACAATGTAAATGTATTTTATTGGAATTTTATGTGACAGACCAACACAAAGTGCCACATAATTATGAAGTGGAAGGAAAATGTTTACAAAACAAATACCTGAAAAGTGTGACATGCATTTGTATTCACCCCCCTGAGTCAATACTTTGTAGAGCCATCTTTCACTGCAGTTACAGCCGCAGGTCTTTTGGGGTGTGTCTCTACCAGCTTTACACATCTAGAGAGAGATTTTTTTAGCTCAAGTTCAGTCAGATCAGATGGAGTGTGTCTGTGGATGCAGTTCTCAAGTCTTGCCACAGATTCTCAGTTGGGTTTTGGTCTGGACTTTGACTGAACTGTTTTCACACATGAACATGCTTTGATCTACACCACTCCTCTGTAGCTCTGGCTGTATGTTTAGGGTTACTAATTAATGCTCTCCTTGCCCGGTCTGTCAGTTTAGGTGGACGTCCATGTCTTGGTAGATTTGCAGTTGCGCCGTTCTCCTTCCATTTCAGATGATGGATTGAACAGCGAGAGATCCCTGAGATGTTCAAAGTATGAGATATTTTTTGCATAACCTAACCCTGCTTTAAACTTCTCCACAACTGAATCCCTGACCTGTCTGGTGTGTTCCATGGGCTTCAAGATGCTGTTTGTTCACTAATGTTCTCTAACAAACCTCTGAGGGCTTCGCAGAACAGCTGTATTTATACTCAGATTAAATTACACACAGGTCGACTATATTTACTAATTAGGTGAAGGAATTAGGTGTGTTTTAGTCAGCGGTATCAGAGTAAAGGGGGTGAATACAAATGCACGCCACACTTTTCAGATTTTTATCTGTAAAAAAAATTTAACTTCCGAATGCCACCCCGTGTTGGTCTGTCACATAAAATCACAATAAAATACATTTACGTTTGAGGTTGTAACATGACAAAATGTGGAAAAGTTCAAGGGGTCTGAATACTTTTGCAAGGCACTTTAAGAAGTAAACAAAGACTAATTACAAATGAAAAATCTAGTAAAATAATTAATTGTATAAAATATTATTTAATGTAATAAATATATAAAGCAAAAATGCAACAATAATTAATTAAATGTTTACTTTTAAGTAAATAAATAATATGACATGTAAAATTGATGTCATTATAAAGATGTCATACTGTGATTTTCTCTGTGGACTGCGTTTAAATAAAAGAAAATAAATAAATAAATAAATCATATCCTACTCTGACAAAGCTGGCGGGGAACCATCCCTCGCTCTCCTGCACACGCCCCCACCACCACTCTTTATTGGTGGCATCCACAACCTCGATGACGTCTCCGGCCTTAAAGCCGAGCTCCTGGTCGTCCATGGTGACGTGATCCCACAGAGCCTCAGCGCACACGCTGCCATCGCTGATCAGCTGCACGAGGGAGCAAGAAGAGTAAGAAATCACACACAGACACACACAGGAAAAGTTTACACTGACACAATCATCTAAACACACACATTTACACTAATCACCACACAATCATCTAAACACACACATTTACACTAATCACCACACAATCATCTAAACACACACATTTACACTAATCACCAAACACAATCATCTAAACACACACATTTACACTAATCACCACACAATCATCAAAACACACACACTTACACTAATCACCACACAATCATCTAAACACACACATTTACACTAATCACCAAACACAATCATCTAAACACACACACTTACACTAATCACCACACACAATCATCTAAACACACACATTTACACTAATCACCAAACACAATCATCTAAACACACACACATTTACACTAATCACCACACAATCATCTAAACACACACATTTACACTAATCACCACACAATCATCTAAACACACACACATTTACACTAATCACCACACAATCATCAAAACACACACACATTTACACTAATCACCAAACACAATCATCTAAACACACACACACATTTACACTAATCACCACACAATCATCTAAACACACACATTTACACTAATCACCAAACACAATCATCTAAACACACACACATTTACACTAATCACCAAACACAATCATCTAAACACACACACATTTACACTAATCACCACACAATCATCTAAACACACACACATTTACACTAATCACCACACAATCATCTAAACACACACACATTTACACTAATCACCACACAATCATCTAAACACACACATTTACACTAATCACCACACAATCATCTAAACACACACACATTTACACTAATCACCACACAATCATCTAAACACACACATTTACACTAATCACCACACAGTCATCTAAACACACACACATTTACACTAATCACCACACAATCATCTAAACACACACATTTACACTAATCACCACACAATCATCTAAACACACACATTTACACTAATCACCACACAATCATCTAAACACGCACACATTTACACTAATCACCACACAATCATCTAAACACACACATTTACACTAATCACCACACACAATCATCTAAACACACACATTTACACTAATCACCAAACACAATCATCTAAACACACACACATTTACACTAATCACCACACAATCATCTAAAC
>JAAGKR010015153.1:0-10280 GCA_011419295.1 Clarias macrocephalus
GCATGTGCTCTTTAGGTTGTTTTTTTTTTATTTGCTGCATACACACACTCACACGTTGACACTCTGTAAGCAGACCCTCTGCAACTACAGAATGAGTCTAAAGACAGAAGAGAAAAATTTTCACTTCAAAACACTTTCCGAATTCAAACACAATGAACCTTTGGAACTTAAACAGTAGGAGTGATAATGGTCACAGGATCAGGAAGTGAGTGCGTTTGATAGAGTGTGTAAGTGTGTGTAGTCCTGTACATTGCATTTGTCAGCACTGTTGTCAGATTCCTCTGTGAGCAGGCCAATGCCTGCACTGCTGAGCTCTGTGAACATTACTCTGATGATTAAAGGAGAATCATGTCTAGACTTGGAGCTTTTGATTTCTATCGCTGCAGTGTAAGGAATGCATTGTGCGAGAGTGAGAAAGTGTGAGAGAAAGAGAGAGATATGAGCATTAAAAAGTGTTTTGCACATTTTATTACAGGTAATTGAATATTTCAGCAGGGTAAATTCTGTGTCTTATGTATGCATGCATGTGTGTATGTATGCATCTCTAGAATGCCAAGAGAGTATTTACTGTACATCATCCAAAACATGTTACAGAGAAAACTGGTGTTACACACAGACAGCTGATTAGTGTTACAGTGTCACACACAGACTTGTATAGTGCACCACACCTGGACTGATATCACCAAAGAAAAGTTCAGAGTGGCACATAATGGAGACACTTTTGTATACACAACTCAGGTGCGATGGTCTGCAGTCTATGGATGTGCAATAGCCGTCCGCTCATTATGCATGCAGAACTCTGAATACAGCCATTAGACTGTCTTGTTTTCCGAGACTGCCAGTACTTCTGTTGCGAGAAATGCACTCTAACCCGCTGGTATGTCGAAGTGCTGTTTCACTTGATTGCTGATCATTTCATTCCCTTATCGTGTCACAGATGCCTGCTCCTTCTGCCTGATAACTAACCCCAAGCCTTATTTACCAAAGACATTACCCACAAACGTTTCATACATTTTATACAGAGGAAGGAAAACACGGTTGCGGCGTTCCCATAAATGGCAGCTGATGTGCACGCATAAGTCACGGTGGTGATATTGAGAAATGCAGGCTGTAAAATGCTTTGGCCTAAGTGGATAACGTGATACATAAAAGACACTTATGAATAAATAACTGATGAAAATTAACTGATCTGGAAAGCAAAGTTGTTAACGGGTAATGACAGTAAAGCTGCGTTTAAATATTTAGGTGGTTTAAACGTCTCTATTACATTTTATTTGTTATATATATATTTATTGTATAGTAGATGTACAATAATACAATGAAAAAGAGGCGATTTCTAGCAAACTTCACACCAGGAATTTATAATCTGCTCTTCCCAGCATTTAGTGACAATATGTTTCATTGTTTACACATTTACTTATCTCTGGTCAGGACAATGTTAGTTTTTGAGGTCAAAGAAAAAAAGAAAAACGTACATAGTGAATGGCACGAGCCACAGCCAATAAAAGAGACTGTAAACACATCAAACACTCATTAGAGAGAAAAAGCATGTAAAAGTACAGTAAAAGAGGACAGGGATTTCAGGGTTGATGTAGTGTTAGCTTATAGAATACAAATATCCAATGGAAACAACCAGACTTCATAGTTTTATTTTCTATGAAATGCTTAACTGCCCTGGAGATGTCTTGGGAAAAGCATCTGTAAGATTATCTGTAAGATTATAGCAGAATACGCATTTGCTCTTCATCCCAGCACATAGCATTTTGTGCTACTGAGGTAACATTAAATGGCCAGTTCATTCTGGAAGCTCTGTGCTCTGTGTGGTAATGCAGGATGGGATGAGCACAGATACACTGCTGGATCAAGCCGTCGCAGTAAGAGCTATCCGGCTGATGCTAGCTAAAAGATCGTCTCTGACTGATGACACTGACGTTGACATTAATGTGCATTATAGAATTATGTATTTTATTCTTATAATAGTTCTTTTATGAGCCATGAGATTATTGCGCATAGCAGAGAAACAATGCAGCGCAATACTTACTAAAACTAGGGCTGCGGGATTTGATTTAATAAAAAAAAAAATTTATTATACTGCAATTATTTTGAGATTTAAACTGAGATATTTAACTATTAAATGTGCAATTTTTTAGTAAAACCTATTTATCTAGGCTAAATGATCTCATTAAAAAAGATATTTGCCAATATTTATCACCTTAAAAGCATTTTTAAATGTACTTTAATTTCTGACAAACTCCCAATTGTGCGCATGTTGCCTGCACTGTAAACCCGAATAAGTTGCCAAAACTCAAAAAATTTGAGGTAATCAGTTACATCAATTTTTTAAGTAATGATGTTTCCAATTTTAAGTAAACAGAACTATCAGTTTTTGAGTTTGTTTTACTCATTCATATTAATCGTTCTTTACTTGCATTATTGCGTAGCCTAACTCATACTATTTAATAGCAATTATAAAAAAAAAAAAATTGTTGCAAATCAAAAATTGTTGTTGGTCTTTCAGCTGCTTTTACAGGTTTTACACCAGATGCCCTTCCTGACGCAACCCTCCCATTTTCTCTGGGCTTAGGACAGGCACTTCATCCAGTTGTTGGGAATCGAACACCCACCATTGAGCCACCAGTGCCCCGTCGCCCTGATGACGTCAGACACAAAATCGATAGGCTGAAAGATTTTAAGTTGGTGAAGCTTTAAGGTGACAGTTACCGTTACTTAAGTACTTACAGTTACTTAAAATATCAAATTTGTTCAGCTAACTTGAAAAGTGTCATTTCTACAAACTCATAAACACCAAAAAGTTCAAGGTCTATTAATTTGAACTAATTGTAATTATTTAAGTTAACAGTACTCAATGTGTTTAATTACTTTGAGCATTAGGGTTTACAGTGCGTAATAAATTGGTACAGTAGGTTAAATGATTGCACGTGTCCTGAAAGATGTCCATATTGCGATTTTTATGTGATTCATTGCGCAACACTAACTAAAAATAAGTATAAGTTAAAATTTCCACATCTAGCCCTTAGTAACATTAACCAGACTAGTAGATGCTTCAAGAGGCATTCAGTACATCTGTAGCTTGTACTGTATGCTTCAGTCTGAACGAATTGTCGAATCTGGCTCTGTGATGCGGTTTGGTCACAAACCCAGCAGCGGGCTTTAAAACAGTGTGTGGCCTCCTGGAAAGCATGATCAGTAAGCAGGTCAAGCTAAGGCCTGGAACTAATCCAAAATCTTACCAACCTCCTGTGTTTTTCGGAGTAAACTAAACGGAGATAAACTAGTTTTAGTTGTTTGAAGTTTAAGGAGTGATCCTGTGGTCATGAAATCTTCATCTGCTTCTTTCAGTGGAGGTTTTGGGTGTAAAGTGTGGTGAGTGATGCTGACCGGTCATTAGCGACACCACATCGCTCCACTTATATGACTCACACACGTAGGTAATGATATGTCTCAAAAAAAAAGAGAGGCTTGAAAGACAGGGTTGTAAATGACAGTTGCTCGGGTGAAGTTACAGGCGACTCATTTAGAATTTGTTCAGCAATGACTAGCCAAAAAAAAAACTGCCCAAAGATTGTGGTAAGGATATACAGTATCTAAGCATTTTATTCTGCTGCATTTGTTGAGTATGCATGACCAGCACAAGCAAGAATTTCGACATTTCCTTGTGTTGTGAAATATGTTTAAACCCATCTTAAAAAAAACTCCACATTGAAGTCTAAAAGGAGATTTTCAGGCCTGTTTTTTAATTTCATTTCATAAACCTCAAAGATGTGTACAGAAGTGAAAATGCGCTGAGGTCTACAGAACACCACGGGCTGCTGATCCCAGCCATAAATGAAAGTTTCTTTCAGTTTCTCCTGTCAAGGGGTCACCACAGCGGACCATCCGATCCGCACAAAACTTGGCACAGGTTTTTACGTCTGATGCTCTTCCTGACGCAACCCCTCTATTATATCCGGGCATAGGAGCGTCACTGCATGCATGGGGTGTGGCAACCACCGAACCCGTCTATCATAACCTGGAGCCTTAGCCGTCTGAGCCACTGCTCCAAAGTTGCTGATTGCAGCCATGTTTGTGCTAATTTCCTTTGAGTATGAACAATGGACGACAAGCAGATCCAGATCCAAATCCACTCACACACAAACCTCTCCGTCACGTGTCTGTGTCCCAGACCAGAATGCACGCAGACGTACCGCTACAGTATGTCCAAACACAAACGCGTAACACTTGTTGACAAACTGCCAGATCAGAATTCATTTGCACTTTTGACAGCACGTTCTCATGTCGCTATAGACTCTCCTTCCACCAACACATCATAACAGAGAGCTAAAACACTAGAATCCGCGCTTTTCCCCACCTTCTTGCTCTAATCAAGAGCAGCTGACAAGATGTCAGCTGAGCTCTAGAGCAAATAATCTTTTCAGTGAATCCTTGTGTTGTGACTTTGTTCTTTCTGTCGCTGCTGCAAGGATGGATGTGTGCGGGTCATTTCAGGGCGGAGGTCCGTCCACGCTGATGAGCGATACGAGTCGCTCACGAAAATAAATGTGCCCCATCGCACAAGCAGAGATCAGAGTGTTTAAATAAATACATACATAGAACTGCAAACCTTGTAACATGGACTTTTTCTGCTTTGTGTCCACACCTCATATTGAACCACACACACAACACACAGCCACGTACACCTGCACTAAATACATACACACGGAAATACAGAGGAAGATAAGAACATGGGGTATGTGTAAGCCCTAAAACTCCTGCATGAAATTCTTCAGTTAAACACATCACAGTAACTTTATAACATGTGAATATAATCCACAATAACCTTTACAGTCCTGCACTCACAGCACGCAAAGATTCCAAACTGCACAACTGATTCCTCCCTGAGTGAACCGACTCCTATGAATCCCTCCGACTTTCAACTCTGACCCAAAGACTCGCCTGGAACAGTGATACGGTTCAGGCCTGTGTAGATCCTCGATGCCTCACACGTCTTTGGGATGTTATACAGAAGTGTGTGTTCTGTTTTGGGATCGGGTTGCGTTTCATGCGTAGTAATAGAGATTTCTGGAAGTATTTAGTGTAAGCGTGAACTGGACTGATCTGCAGGAGAGGCGTTCACGGCCGGAGTGTGTGCCTCTCCCACCAACAGCATGTGATAGGACTTCCTTAGAACTTTCGCTTTTTCCTGTAAAGTGCGACACACAGACACATACCACTCCCAGCCCTTTCTTAAAGCATGGAACACAACACACCACTCCCAGGCTGTAATCTTTATGATATCGCCTGCATTCGGTGAACATTAAACCCTTATGAAAAGCTTTGCATAATCTTATTATGCCACCCATGAAAACGTCTTCCCAACACCATGTGTTGTTTTAAATCCTACATACAGAAATGAACAAACTTTAAGAAACTGCTTCTGTCATCAGAGTAATAACAAGACGTAACCAGCTGCAGGTTACCAAGCGACATGCAGCGATAGAAAACCCAGGAGGCTCGAGCTCACAGGTTCACACTCGCATGCTTTAGTGTCGAGTTCAGTGCCGAGTACTTACATGGCGTCTTTCGAGAGGAGTGACGCATTCAAACAGCAGCGATCACCATGCATAGACATCTCTTTCCCCCTCTCTCCTTCTTTCTAGCCTCCTACTGATGGTCTCTCTCACACTGACACAAACACACACAGACTCATCCAAACACACACACACACACACACACATACATACACACCCTCTGTCTCACACACCCCGGTGGAATCCTAGAGTGGCTGGCAGGATCCTGCTGAAACGCAGTGCACCCCATATTAGGAAGCACCAACTAGACATGTCACACTTCATTTACATTTTGGGGGCGGGAAGCTCGGCACGCAGAGTGTATGCAAAAAAAACAGACGAGGAAAGACAGAGACCGAGACAGACCAAGGACAAGAAAAGAGAGAACAGCAACACAGCTAAACATTGAACAAGCCACGTGCTGTTTCAATCTAAACAAGGAAAAAAAGAGGGAAACAGAAGCTGGGTCACACCTTCAGTATGCTTCCTGACACACACACACACACACACACACACACACACTTGTGTGCCTGTGTAGAGTGACAGCTTTAACCTATTAAATTGACCTGTTTCCTGTGTGTGGCAAACTAGTAGTCCTCCATGGAAATCCAAACATAGCCCCCACACACACTCCACACACACACCTACACAGCCACAGACACTGAGAAAGTCCTGCACTGCCTGAAGGCTTTCTTTTGCCGCAGCTGGCTTAGCTGTAGAAGAAACAGAGAGATAGGAAAAATAAAGGGAATCCTTACCTCTTACATTGTGTTTCCCTGTAAGCCGGCGGAGTCTGTGTGTGTGTTCCTATGTGTGTCTGTCTGTGTGTGTGTGTGTGTGTGTGTGTGTGTGTGTGTGTGTGTGTGTGTGTGTGTGTGTGTGTGTGTGAGAGAGAGAGAGAGAGAGAGAGAGAGAGAGAGATCGTGATCAGATGCAGGCAGCAGGCCACGACAGCAGAGCCCCAGGCACCAGCTGGACCATTCTCAGAGAGAGAGAGAGAGAGAGAGAGAGAGAGAGAGAGAGAGAAATCCTAACCTAACATGTGTCTGGTTCCTTGCTGCTCCACTGCATGTAGATGTGTTTATTGGTTAACGTGAGCGAGCCCCTGCGCGTCCCTCTCTGTGTGCGTGTGCGAGAGCCAAGCGCCTCAGCGGTGCAAAAGAGTAAAAGCAAGAGAGGAAGGAAGAGAGCGACAGGCAGAAAGAGTGTGTGCGTGCGTGTGTGCGCGCGCGCGAGAGAGACAGAGGGAGAGTGCGCGAGAGCAGCAACAGCAGCTTAACTGCACAACAGTACTGCGCAGAGCATCCAGCCAAGCGACCAATCATGCGCAAGCATAACCCTGCCCACTACCACCAACCAGGAAGTGGTGTCACAGCACCTCTGGGGGAAGGAAAAGAGGGAGGGGGGAAGGGGGGTGTGGAAGGAGGGAAAAAAGGAAGGAAAGAAAGGTATTTTTTTTTAAAAAAGGAAAACTGAGACGGGCTGTGTGAGAAACTATTTAGTGCTTTCCTTCAGTCTCTTGAGGATTTGCTTCAATGCAGACTGCAGTGATATGGTAAACACACTCACACATTTATATATGTGCAGCAATGCATTAACCAGATCCAGGAACGCAGATCCCTGTTCGCTTATGGGTCTCTCTCTCTCTCTCTCTCTCTCTCTCTCTCTCTTTCCCCGGCTAACGATTAAACTTGGATAATTTGAGCCCCATGAGACAGGAGACAGATAATTTGGTGTGAACTTGCTATCTATCAGGTCACGTTTAAGAATGTTAGCTGTACACATTTCTGCACAGTAAATGCTGACAAACCTTAATTGTAAGAAAGCATTTTTAAAAATTTGATCACATAATATACACAGTTTTAAGTCCATTCTTCAAAACCCAGTCAGTACGTTATTCATGTGTGTGTTCATAACTAACATATTATACGAGACTTGGCAAAATGCTATGTCTGAGTGCAGGGGATGTCAGTGAGGAAAAATTTTTTATTTATAACAACCTGAAGAAAACACATAAGCTCTATAAATGCACACACATGCCAAGACCTTGACACACATCTGGTAAGAACTGATAAGCAAAGGAAGAAGCCATGAACGCAGCCCGACTGATGTGCTAGGCGTGTGGATGATCTGGCAAGTGTGGAATCACATGTACTTCAAAAGAGCTGTCCCTTTAACTCAATGTCCAGTCTGTGCTAACAAAGACTACTAGGTTATGCCAAACTGATCATCTCTCGAGAGTTGAACCGCTTTTTTTTTTTTTTTCAACTGTGACGTCAGTAACGCCCAAAACCAAAACTGGACATACGTCTGTTCTCTGTTCTCATGCATTGCTGAGAACCTCTAATCTAGCTGTGACAGCCCCTCTCCAATTGGTGGTGGGTCAAGTAGGCTTAGATATTGACATACAACCAGTGGCAACTAATGCAGTCTTTTGAACAATGCTGCTCACAATTACAATCCATAAAACATGGGGCAAAAAAAACATTGACAGCTTTAGAGATGCTTTTTTCTTTCCTAAAGCAGGACACTCTAGGTCACATGCCCACCAATGACCACGGTCTGTGCCCAGAGCGGTGCAGGTCTGAGCCAAGCTGCTTCACGTACAACGGCAAGTCCATGTATAAATAAACCATGAAACAATTGTGCTCTTTGCCAGTTATACTCTTTGATCATGCTGCCAAAGAGAACCTGGAAAGAGCGCTCGTTTTGGAAATAAGATACCAGTACTGCAAAATAAACCAGCCATGAAGCTCTGATAGGTGATGAAATCTTGGTCCAGTGATCCTATAGCCACAAAGGTTTAGTCTTCCTTATATAAGCCTAACTATAACCCTGCTCTGATGGTCCCCTTGCACAGAACCCAAATCAAAAAGGTAGATCCTATGGTTTAGAACAGGTTTCAGTGTCAAACATTCTAATTCTGGAGAAGAATAATGGTTTTCCTCCCATTCTGGAGTTGAGAGGGCTGAACTGGTTCAGATGCCTACAGTATATGCTGGAGATCAATAAGGAGGACCACAAATGAACTTCTTAATATTTAAACACACTCCACGATTCATCTTCTCTCTACACACCTTAAATATTAAGGTGGTATGCAGTCGATCAGTCAGTTCTCAGGTGTTCCCGGCTGAGGGCATCTCATCTGCTGGAGCAATACAGTGGTGCCACAAGCACACAGTATGGACAGTATCGCCTGTGATTAGCAATGACATCCACTGTATGCTTTACTGCCTCGGCTATCAGCCTCTAGGTCACGGTTATACCCGAGTGTATATCTAAGGCCTTGTTTCTTATTGATAAGAACCTGCATAGTCCTGGACAGGGGGTTGGTGGTGATGTCTGGGTGTACAATTTCAATCTAGTCCAAAAAGCATACTTTTTTTTTTTTTTTACATCTTTTTATTTCATATTTCAGGCTTGTTTACTATTTTGAGTAGAAATATAACATTAACTGACTTACCTATTGCCCATTGTGTAGGTCAACCCTTACGCCACTAAAACAGACTCCTCGGGTTGTATCAAGCACCTGTGGAAGGACTAACAATTCTGGACTAGAAAAGACCTCTGAAGGTGTGCTGTGGCATCTGGCACTAGCATTAGTAGTAGATCCTTTAAGACCTGTACGTTAAGAGGTGTGGCTTCTATAGATCAGAATTATCATTCCTTCCACAGGTGCTTGGTCAGATTTAGATCAAGGGAATTTGGAGGTCAACACCCTGAACATTTTGTCATGTTACTGCAGCTTGCATCTCTATACACAGCAAACTCAGATGAACTGCGTGTTTTGACACTTTATCATAGCTAACGTTAACCTTTCTATTAGCAATTTGTCCTTCATTAGCTCTTTGCTACCCTGGGGCTAGCCTTCACTCCGCACATGCATCAATGAACCTTGGGTGCCTCGGACCCTGTCGCTGGTTCACTGGTTGTCCTTGGACCACTTCTGGTAGGTACTAACCACTGCACACAGGAAACACTTGATAAGATCTGCTGTTTCTGAGATGCTTCGATAGAGTCCTCTAGTCGTCAGAATTTGTTAGATTCTTAAGCTTGCCAGATTTTTGCTACCAACACATCAACTTTGACAACTGACTGTTAACTTGATGCCTTACTGTATATATCTCACACCTAGACAGATGCCTTTGTAAAGATATAATCAACATTATGTACCTAACCTCTTAGTGCTTTTAATTTAAGGCTCTTCTTTAAATGTGTACAAATGTATTGTGGCTGCTTTAGTGCAAGTTTGACTTCAGTACTATTAAGATCTTAAACAAACAAACAAAAACCCTTTTAATCCACTTGCCAATTTTATGCTCGAGCTTGAGCATTGCTGTGGTTGACCTTGGCATGGTGGTATTGTAAGTCTATGGCAGTTTGCACATTTAAATCTCAGGCCAATGTGACAATCCAACAATTGTTCACAACACTGGTCCTCTCTCTTCCTCATTTTTGCTTTCTCAGTAATTCATTCAGATATTATGCACAGGGAAAATATTTCCTGGCTCTATTTAATTATTTATTTAGCTCCCACTTGGCTAGCATTCCTCTGTCTGTGTTTCAAGTGAAGATCGTTCTAGACATACTGCAGAGTTTAGTCAGAGACAGTGAGGGAGAAGTCACGGTTTCCAGACCTCTTGGTCTTTCCGATCATTTCTAAAAATTTCCATTCATAAAAGAAACAAACACTGAAACTATCCTTTGTATATG
>JAAGKR010015154.1:0-10279 GCA_011419295.1 Clarias macrocephalus
TTGTTGTTGTTGTTTAGTAAAATAGAATTGAAATGTAGTGCATACACTCATTCTGAATTTTAAAATAAGATTATCCCTAAACCCACAGACAACTGGAAATCATTAAGAAATGTGACAGGAGAATAAAATTTGATCAAAAAAAGAGTATTTTGTTATCATCCGAGTAAGCTTATCATTTCATCTAAGATATGACATTTGAAACAGAAACCTGTAGTGTCCCCACAGTGAAGCCACTCATGTAGTACCAGAATTCCATGGTGCACTGGGGTCCTGTGGCAGTGATGAGTGGGGTTATAAGATCAGACACATGGCCATAGCCACCATTTGAGCTGTCTGCATAGATATACCATCCTTCTGCAGTGCCTCTGAGTCCAACACACAAAGACAAACATGCACATGAACATTAAAAAAGTGCACGTGAGAAAGGATTAAACAAATTGGATTGTACTGTACATTTTAATGAAAAGGACTGTATTATGCAGAAACAATATATACTGTAGTTAAAATATACTTTTTTGCAATATACTGAAGACATTTGGGGGTTTAGGATCAAAATATGAATATTAGAGAATTTCGGCTTAAATTTCTAGATAATGACATCTGAATGTGTTAAAAGACTTATTTTCCATATTCAAAGATATTCTAATAGGGGACTTTACTGTATATAGAACAACACAATATATTCATATACAATATACACATGCAGTTACTTACAGTGTATGGTCATTAACAGGCCTATGATCTTCTTCGCCGTGATATATAGTTTCTCCCTGTCCTATGAGCCACTGGAAGGCATGTAGAGGGACTGGAGGTTTGGGGCTATCCAGCGTCCATCCACATAAATTTCCATCCTCAAAATCACACAGCTCCATCACTAAAATGTTTTGAGTGCATGAGAGATAAGAGCGTAAATGTTGGAGGAAGAAATGGGTGACGTGACTGATGGATGCATATAAAGCACAACACAGACATACCACAGTCCTTTTCATCAGAGCCATCAGAACAATCCCATCTGAAGTCACACACTTGACTCTGGCTAACACACTCTCCGTAAGCCCCACACACAAACTGGCCCAGTTGACAGCTATGAGGTGGCAATGTAGGGTGAGTGATGACAGGAGCCAAAGTGCTGGCTTCAATTGAAGGGAGAACACCTAAACATAAAAAGAATCACCCAAAAAGCACACACTTGTTTTATAGTACAGTCAGTAACATTCTTGATTGACCAATATGTGTCAAAACTACAAGTTGCTGTCACATTGTCACATTTACCCTCATATGGCTCACAGCCCAGAAATGAGAGGTCATCTATTGCTATGTCTCCTGTGAAGTCATCGCCCACTGTGCCCTCCACGAGAATCTAAAACAAGTTTGAGAGAGGAAAAGAAATTGCCATTTACACTTGGTTGTATCACTTACGAGGGGCATTCAAGTCAAACCGAGACTTTTGATTGCGCAGATTAAAAGGACACAGTTATGAGATTAAAAACCACCTTTATTTCTCTATATAATCCCCAGCTACACTAATGCACTTATCCTAGTGTTTTGCTAGTGCTTGGTCACCATCAAGGGAGAAAGATTTCTCAGTATACCAGAGCTATGATGGAACTGCATGCTTCACGTTGGAAACAGTGGCCGCCAAGGAACTCCTTTCATGATAATGTGTTTGTGAATGATTGTGTGTACAGTACAGTGAACAGATAGACGCATCTCTTCCACAAAATTGGTTGTCTGTCGATTTTCAAGGACCAGGTATTCTACTCGCTCAAAGTTCAGCTGGATCATCCAGGTGTACAAGATGTACGTCTTCTTTTCTTTGCACCATTCAAGTTTGCACCAAATCAAATATTTTACTGCAGCTAAGAGTCTTAGTACCATACTGTGCTCGAAGTGTTCTGTAAATGTTAACGGGTTTTACGCCTTCATTCATAAGAAATTTCATTACAAGTTTGACTTGAACACACCTCATATCCTGAAAATTAGGATTATACCTACATAGAAGTGATTTTGTGTATAGATTAGAAGAATTTTAGCAATGTGTCATTCAAGTGCACATACAGTACTGTACATCTCCATGTGCAAAATTATAAACAAGTAATAAGACAGGAGGTTGGTGCTCTCATGTTAAACAGACAAGCTTTGGAAACGGTACATGCAACTGGTTAAAATCTTTTCAGGATATTATCCAGATACCACAAGAATGAAATGAGGAGTGTCTGGCTTTAAAAAGTGGAAAGGTTTAGAAATGGTTTCAGATGTCTTTTAAAGGATCAATGCAATTATAGTGTGTGTGCATGTGTGTGTGCCTGTGTGTGTGTGTGAGAGAGAGAGAAAGTATGTGTTTGTGTTTAATGATCTACTTGTGAATGTTTTACAGCTTTGGGGCAGAGACCACAATATTGCTGATAGGAGATGTTGCCAAGGTTATGCTGCTTTAGAGAACATCTAATTACAGTTATCAGGTAAAGGACAGGACTGTGTGTGACAGTGTGAGTGTGTGTTTGTATTTGTGGTATTTTGTGCCTTCTTTTATGAATCTGGGGAGGTAAGAGCATGAGATTCAGTAAAAGCAGTCAATGTCAAGTGAATTAAATAAATATGATACATAAGAATGATGTTATTTGCAATATTTCCCCCTTGCAGCATGGTGCATTCATTGAGTGTGCATTTATTTATTATCTAATGCCATGCATAGTAAATAAATTTGAACAATTTCACCTGGAAGGGCCGTGCACTGTTGATGTACAGAGTCTTTCTGTGCCATAGGTTGCCCTGGTCACCATGACGAACCCACAGCATTTGGCCACGCCCACTGTCATAGTTGCGGATGTAGACAGCTAATCGGAATATATACTGGCCAAGCATGTGATAGTGGAACCGGAAGACACAGGTTGCCCGAGTGATTTCTCCTTTGCTGAGAGTGGGGTTAAAGGGTCTACTGATAAGTACAGCAGTGTCTTTGAATTTCTGTGGGGCAGAGGACTCGATGAAGAGGTAATGCCCACTCACACTGGACCATGTGTGGTCTTTAAAGGGGCCGGTGTTGGGAGTGGGAGTGGGTCCCTTATTCCAGGTCCAATCAAAAAGGTCTTCTTTATCCTGAGTCCAGTTGCATAAGCCATCCTCAAAATTGCACATCAACTCAGAGGCTGGAAAAGCAAGCAAAGGTGAGAGCAACACACAAAAATATATACTTTGTATAATTTACTCACTCTGTGACTAGCTATTAGCAATGCACATTTCTTATACTCTGAATTAAAATCTCTTGTAATATCAAAATAACAATTTACAGCAGTTTTCCTCATCTGTTCCATCTCCGCAGTCATCAACAAGGTCACAGAGCTTGAGGTGGTCCACACATGCTCGGCTCCGCCCACAGTGGAAGTAGTCAGGGGTAGGGCACTTATCCATGGGCAGTGGTAGCGAGCAGTTGTGAAAAGTGATGTCATCCAGTGCGGAGATTCCATCATACACACCCAGGCCCAGTTTGGACAATATGATGTGGAAGGGCTTTGTTTGGCGGCCAAGCTGCACAGTCACTGGCTGCCAAAAGTATCCCTGATGGTAAAGTGTGCGCCACAAAACAGTATTGTCCACGTCTCGGATTTGCAGGAACATGTTTGCTGCACCCACAGATATACCAGCAGTGTAATGCCTGTGATAGAAATATAAAAAATTTTATTGTATTAAACTATCTACAGGGGTTGGAGAATGAAACTGAAATGCCTGGTTTTAGACCACAATAATTCATTAGTATGGTGTAGGGCCTCCTTTTGCGGCCAATCCAGCATCAATTCGTCTTGGGAATGACAGATACAAGTCCTGCACATTGGCCAGTGGGATTTTGAAAAATGTTTCCTGACTCGCTCCACCAAAACACCACAAAGTGGCTCAATAATATTTAGATCTGGTGACTGTGCAGGCCATGGGAGATGTTCAACTTCACTTTCATGTTCATCAAACCACTCTGTCACCAGTCTTGCTATGTGTACTGGTACATTATCATCCCGATACATGGCACCTTCTTCAGAATACAATGTTTGAACCATTGGCTGCACATTGTCCTCCAGAATGGTTCGGTTGTCCTTGGCAGTGACGCACCCATTTAGCACAAGTATTTGGCCTAGGTAATGCCTTGATAATGCAGCCCAAACCATCACTGATCCACCGCCATGCTTCACTCTGGGCATGAAACAGTCTGGGTGATGCGCTGCTTTGGGGCTTCTCCACACCGTAACTCTCCCGGATGTGGGGAAGACAGTGAAGGTGGACTTATCAGAGAACAATACATGTTTCACATTGTCCACAAGATTTTCGCTGCTGGCACCATTAAAACTGACGTTTGTCATTGGCATGAGTGACCAAAGGTTTGGCTATAGCAGCCCGGCCATGTACACTGACCCTGTGGAGCTTCCGACAAACAATTATTGGTGGAAGCAGCAGAGTTGAGTTGCACATTTAATTCTGCAGTGAGTTGGGCAGCTGTGGTTTTATGTTTTTTGTATACCATCCGGGTTAGCACCCGGATATCCCTTTCAGACAGCTTACTCTTGAGTTTTTTTTATTTTTTTTAATTTTTTTTTATAATTCTTCCTCCACAGTTACTCCTGTTTGATGTTGTTCGTCTTTCTTGGTGGTATGCTGACATTACCCTGGATATCGTGGCTCTTGATACATCACAAAGACTTGCTGTCTTGGTCACATGCGCACACCAACAATTTGTCTTTTTTTGAACTCTAATATGTCACCCATAATGTTGTGTGCATTGCAATATTTTAAGCAAAACTGTGCTATTACTCTGCTAATTAAACCTTCACATTCTGCTCTTACTGGTGGAATGTGCAATCAATGACGATTGGCCACCAGGCTGGCCAAATTTAGCCATAAAACTTCCAACACTAAATGAAACTAAATTAATTAGTGTTTCAGTTTCATTGTCCAACTCGGTATATGTTCATATAAGATGGAAAATATATGATTTCCCTCTTACCAGAAGGTAAGTTTACAATCCGGGCCAGCCTGCTGAAATGTTGGACTCCGGAGTAAAGCACACTGAGAAAAACTGCTACTGTTCTTCAGGACTAGAAGAAAGTGACCTGAAAAAAAAAATTCAAACTGTAAAAGTACAGTACTGTATGTAGGAATGGTTGATGGATAGCTGTGATAAGAAGGAAAGAAAAGTGTACAATATGGTATGATTTGTTAGAAGATATAACTGCATCACAAATTGTTTTCAGTGCTGAGCGTGGGCCATTTCAATAATTGGAATAATTAAGTAGTTAACATTTAATTTTATTAACTAATATGCAGTATTATTAAACATGATTTATATTATGAAAACAATGCTGGATAACTCTAATTATAGGCAAAAATTTACATATTGACCTTGAATGTATTGTTTTTACACAGGATATTCTATCTATCTATCTTTCTATCATTTTTTTTTTTGTGTTAAGATTGAACACTGAAACTATATGGATTATTCCGAAGGCTTTCAGGGACGATGCAATAAGGGCAGCGCAAATAAGAGTGTGGTACAAACGCTTCAAAGATGGTTGAGACTTTGAAAGTGATCCATCTTCTGGGTGGGTAAATTTTGAACATGTAAAGGCTGCAATCTACAAAGATTGGCGGCTGACAGAGCGAGAGGCAAGCACACACTCACACATTATGGGGGGCAAGTTGAAAATGCCTAACTGGCCTAGCATGCATGTCTTTGGACTGTGGGAGGAAACCAGGGTACCCAGAGGAATCACACCAAGAACATTAAAACACCACACACACTCGCCCCTTTAGGTGCGAGGCCCGAGTGCTAACCACTACACCACTGGGCCGTCATTCATGCACACACACAGATGTATGTATGTATGTTTGTAGGTATGTATGCACTTACCAGTGCTTGTGTTGGTAGTGTGATCTCTTGAAGGTACTTTGATTTGTTGGTCTGTGGAGATGATGTGAGGTGAGCTTCTGACCCAGTCAAATCCATCACCAGGCGCGAATTCATGCCAGCCACACGCATCTGCCTCAAAATCACACTGTGCAGCTGTAAAACACACAAATAATGTACATCCATAAACTCAGGCTCACGTTTAAATCTATATGGAGGAAGTTACAGGTATGATAAAAGGAATAAACTAATGCTTTACAGGTTCTGTATACTGTACAGTTAATAGTGCTGATCTAGGCAAATATTACTATCCAGTGATTTTTATCAGAGGCAACATTCAAACCCCCAACAGTGGAGGTCACAGTGCTAACCACTGATCCACCATACCACCTTCATCATGTCATCCAAGCTTATATGGTATTACTGTATATTGGTGTTCACTTATTGAAGTTACTGTATTTCAGTTCATACTATACAGTATTAAATACTCACGACAGTTGGCTTCATCTTCTCCATTAGGACAGTCTGGAGTAAAGTCACACACTTTCTTTGGGTCCACATATACACCTGACCCACAGTCAAAATCATAAGGGCTTTCACAGGATACATATCTGCCATCTGTCATTTAGCACATAGAATGCATCATATTAGTCCAAATTTATTTTAGGTTTAGGAAATATTATAATTGTTTTATAAATATGCAATAATCTCACTTGAACAGTTGATATTGAGATGTGTCTGCTACTTATGCTCTGTAAAGGCTCTTATCTGAGGTTTTTGACTGGTCCTGTACTGTATATTTAAAATGCAATATTGATGTTTTGCTGGCACTTTCTGTAGCACATGCATACAGTATGTCATGTATTTTAGAAATATAAATTGCATAGAAAGTATTTGAAATGTTTTTGTTATATTGTCAACCTCTTAGGATTTTATGGTGAAATGGTTATGACTACAGTAGAGAAAATCTAGTTTACTGATCATTTGTTTTGGAGAATTGTGTATATGAATTAACTTGATTCGTCTTATGCATATAGTATAATGCTTTATATTTATATTGTCAAGATCGTAATTAAATAATTATGCAATTATTAGAAATTATTAAAATTATTAAGCAAACCGATTGTCTATCATGCCAGTTCATCAGTATCAAAGTAGTAGCTAATGCATAGTGGTTCTTAATTTTCTTCTTAATATCATGGAACTGTAATTTTCCTAATTTTTATAAATACAGTAGATAGCATTAAGGCTGACAGATCTAGTGCAGTTATTCATGGACAAATAAAATCGAGCCCATGCTCATGAGGATATATTTCATTGTGGCAGTACAGGGGGAAAAGTAAGCTATAAAAGCTGAACTGAAATTACAACTTGCCATAACTGAGACAGATTAAAAATGTCAGTCATCTTTATTTCTCGTCTTTTTAATTTGCACAATCAGCAATAGTTAAATGTGGCTTTTTGCAGATGAAAAATGTCATTCATGTCCTTTCCTTTTTCCCTATTTCTGCAGTATTTTGTCATTTACATTCAACTTTCTTATAATGTTATATTAAATCTAGATTGAATCTACAATATACAGTAAATCCACTTGTGAACTCCTTATATTAAGTCTACCTAATTCTCTTTAAATTTACAAGTCTGATAATTATAATGAGAGTTATCAGGTTATTATGCCAGGTGTGTATGTGTATATATGTTTGTGTATATGTATGTGTGTGTTACCTCCAGCCAATACACAGTCTGGGCTGAATGACAAGTCATCAAACGCAATAACTTCATTAGGATCACTGTTGCCAAACACCAGTCCATGAAATATTACCTGTCAGGTAATTTTATCGTGAAAGAAAATGTAATGTTATTTGCCAAATAATGAACAGTGAACACCTTTTTTCCCATTTAGTTTCTAATTTCCAAATCAACAGCAAGAAGAACATGGTTAAGCCTTACACAGTCATTAATCTTGTAAACTAGATTGTGTCAGATAAGTATTTTAACATGCCTCCATAACTCCAGTCCATAAAGCAGGTCTTACTGGTCATTTTTATGGATTTTCCACCCATGCCTTTTATGGCTGAGCGTACATTAATGATTAAGACACAACTGTAATTCAGTTCATATCAGTACTGCTTCAGCCTCCACAAGGAGGATTATTTTAGTTCCCAATATCTATCTATCTATCTATCTATCTATCTACCTATCTATCTATCTATCTATCTATCTATCTAGTCATTTATTCATTCATTCATTCATTCATTCATCCTGCTTTGTACACACTATTCAGAAAAATTAACTTCCATCTTTGGAACTCCACATTGAGGAATTTCATTTCATGGTCCAAGTCATAGATATAAATCAAATAAGGGACACATTGCATTTATTCATTTATTTTTCTTTGGAATTGCCAATTAACCTAATCCTCATATCTTTGGATTTCTTTGGGAGGAATCAAACCCCAACCCTGGAGGTGCAAAGCCACAGTGCTGACCACTAAGCCATCATCAATATATTACATCATAGAAGATTAAGTATTCCATACACTCACTTAATAAATTCTAAGTGCTTAAATGCTATCTAGGAAATAATCATAAGTGCTGTTTAGTTAATTGTTATGGAGCTTTGTAAATATGAATATCTACAATACTTTTATATATACCTGAAACACCTGACTGTTTCGGAATGTAACTGATGTTTTTTTCCAGGGCTTTGTGATTGGCTCAGAATTCAGGCTGGTCTGAATCCAGATTTGTCTATTTTCTTCTGAAAGTCCTGATTTAACCAGAACCTGTAAGTCACCATTCACCTGACCAATGTGATAGTAGAATGTGACCTGTAAGATATAAAGAACAAATGCACTTAAATTAGAACATGCCTATTCTTACAGAAACACTGATAAACTTGATTTGTATTTTTAATACCGTATAAGAAATATATAAGATACTTTTTATTTTTTAATGATATAATGCTATCCTGTTTGGAATGGATATGGATCAGTAAATACTGTGATAGGAAATTCTCCAGTACAGCTTTCACCATTTTTCATTCAGTCATTAATCTTCAATAAGTTTTATCCTGGTCATGGTCAAGGTTCAAGTCTGTTGCAGAGCAACACACACACATAATCATTTACAGCTATCTGCATCTCAACGTAACTAAACTGTTTAGTAGAAGTGCATGTTTTTAAAAGTGGAAGAAAACCAGACAAATTGGAGGAACCCTATACGAACAGAAGATATGAAACCACAAACAAGTAGTAACCCAAACTCATTGAACTAGAGATATGAATTTGCAAATTAATAATACATAATTTTTTCAACAACAATATGGCCACTTGGCCTGTTCTAGCTGCAAGTCTGTTTAATTGACTTATGTAAGACATCAATCAGTTTAACCTCTAATACATTTCCAAACTTTGAAGCTCATAATCCAGCAGTTACATGAAAGACAAGTTATAATAATTAAATCCGTAATAATGTTCTAGTCTAAAAGTGGAATTATTAAAGCATACAATACACAGTACCGTGCAAGACACAGAGGGCTGGAAATATGGACTGGATAAGTCTGCAATGGCTGTCTCTCCAGTTTCAGAGCGCAAAAACATGTAGTGTCCTGAGTAAAATAAGGGACCACAAATACAATGCTTTCTTTGATATACCTTAAATATCTCTATCATTTACGTGCATTTAATATATTGCAATAAATGTCCACAAATGCATTCTATTTGACATTAACATTGACATTAATAACAACAATAATATATAAACAGATGTATTACTCTTGTTTGGTGTCTACTGTATATAAAGTACACATACCTGCGGGGTTGCCTGTGTGGTCTAACAGAGGTCCAGGATCATTCAGACATGAACCCCGTATCCATGATTTATTTGGATCTGGTGTTTTTAGATCACAAAGCCCATCTTCAAAATTACATCTTTTGGAATGAGTACCTTAAGAATATGAAAACCAGAATAAGTATTATCAAATCATTAGTCAAATAGTGTTGCTTTGATCTATACTCACAACAAGGGCAGGACTCTTGGCTGTCCAGCCATAGATGATTCCATTATCATTATGATTTTAATTTGGATCTCTCAGTGATAGGAAAAACAATTAAGTTCCTGCTTACTACAAACATTTTTCCTTAATTAATTGGCAGAAATAATGACTTTAGATTTACTTACTGTACACCAAAGACTGTCTAACCCCGTATACAAAATGCTTTATGTAGATATTTGGATCTGCTGCTGTGCTTTGGCGTAGACTGTGACAATAATTTTTGGAAAAGGCCTAGTAAAAAATACAATGTATTTCCATCCCTTTTCATCTGGCTTAAAGTAGAACCCCCCCTTGTGACTAGGCACATACTTATATGCCAACCTAGGCAATACA
>JAAGKR010015155.1:0-10278 GCA_011419295.1 Clarias macrocephalus
AGGGGGGAGATGGGGGGGAGAGGGGGGGAGAGAGAGGGGGAGAGAGGGAGAGAGAGAGGGGGAGAGAGAGGGGGAGAGGGGGGGAGAGAGAGGGGGAGAGGGGGGGAGAGAGAGGGGGAGAGAGAGGGGGGAAAGAGAGGGGGAGAGAGAGGGGGAGAGGGTCACAGTCTGTGCTTTGTGCCAGCTTATTTTTTCTGCTTATGTAAATCGCCATCTTGACTTGACCGATGGTAAAATTAATAAACTGGCATTTGAACCTGTTTCTCCGGACGTATTTAAAACCAAGGATAAAAAGCTGATGAGTAAAATCTACATTCAATGATAAAAAGATGTGTTTTAAAAGGTTAAACAGAGGTGACAACCTGGAGCAATGTATAAAAGCAGGGAAACAGTTTCTCTCTGTGAACAGAAGGGGCAGTCCTGTGTGACTTCAGGATTTAAAATGGAGATAAAAGAGTTCACAGGGACAATTCCATGTAAAATCCTCCACTGGAGCTCAGCAGACTTTTTGGTTAATGGTGGTTTGTACGGTGCCTCCACTCGGGTTTAAAATCATTATTAAAACCCAGTTCAGTGCGCCATGGGGTGTCGACCCTCCCATTCAGTTTTTTCTTGTTTAGGACCTTCACACAAGCTTTATATAAAACCTCACCAGACACTGTCTCAAAGTTCATGTCCTCCTCACCCTTGAGCTCCAGGAGGGGGCCGCCATAACCCTCTACGTCTGGAGTTATCGTCAGCTGTGGAAAACGTTCCTCTTCTGTAGGACTGGTCTCGTTGCTTGTGTGTTCCACCAGCTGAACGCGTTCCTCCGAAGTTAGGGCGGTTCTCCAGCGATGCAGGAGTTGGTTGGCGACCCGTTGAGACCGAAGTCCCATCTGTGCTGCCAAGTCCTCTGCTCGAGACAGGTCTGGTCCGGTGATGTTCACCAGCTGCTGGAGTGTCACGATCCCTGCGGAGATCAGGGTCTTGGATAGTGCTGGGGTGGTTTGACTAGAAATGTCCAGCTGCCCTCCACAGACTAGGGGCTCCTCCAACAGCCAGTGTAACGTTCTGCTTTTTAAAAAGGTCCAGATTTTTAAAAGTCTTTGATAAAATACTGGGTCCATTAAAAACAGAGTTCTGTCCAGTCCGAGGCCTCCCACCGTGCGTAGGAGTGTGTAGGCTGCTGCTCTCCATCCTTCATCACTCGCTCCGGTGAGGAGTCTCTGGATGAACTGCAGATGGAAGGCTGCAGTTCTGCTGGCTAGCTGCACCAGGCCCTGTCCTCCCTCCTCTTTGGGCAGGTGAAGAAGGCTTTGTGGTAGCCAGTGCAGTTTGTCCCAGAAGAAGTCTACCAGTAGGGCCTGTATGCTTGCTAGCAGGTTTGGTGGCGGGTCCATACATGCCAGTTTGTGCCACAGGGACGATGCTGCTAGGTTGTTGATGACCAGCACTCGTCGTCTGTAAGACATTTTTGGAACCAACCACCTCCATCTGTTTAATCTGCCTTTTATGCTTTCAATGATACCCTCACAGTTTTTGTTTAAAAACTCAGCACTGCCCAGGTAGACACCCAAGTATTTAAAACCAGTCTTTTTCCACGTTAAACCCCCTGGTAGTGTGAGCTGGTGGCCTCCCCATTCTCCCCCTAAAATGGCTTCACTTTTAGTCCAGTTGATTTTATAGAGAGCAGCTTTGTCTAATACCTCTGTGTACTTTAAAAGGGACACATAAACCACCATTAACCTTCAGTACACTCTCAATGTCACTGTACAATGTCTTTATCATTGTGGTGAAACCTGGGTTGAACCCGAAGCTTTCCAACACCTTCCACAAGTATTTGTGTTCAACCCGGTCAAAAGCCTTTTCCTGGTCCAATAAAATGAGGCCAGGCTTTAAATCCAGGAGACTATGCATTAAGTGTTTGTTACCAGGCACGCAGTACGTCTGGAGGTGATGATCTGCTCCAGTACCTTTGTCAGTCTTGAGGCTAATGCTTTTGAGAGCAGTTTGTAGTCAGTGCACAGCAGTGATACCGGGCGCCAGTTCCCCAGGTGCGTCAGGTCTCCCTTTTTTGGCAGTAAGGTCAGGACAGCCCTCCTGCAGCTCACCAGGAGCTTTCCTCCTTTCACGCTGTCCTGCAACACCTCTAGTACATCCTGTCCTATTACTGACCAAAACGCCTTGTAGAACTCTACAGGGAGACCGTCTATACCCGGCGCCCGCCCGTTCTTCAGGCCTTGGAGGGCCTTCTGGATCTCTGCCAGTGTCAGTTCTGCAGCCATGTCAGTGGCAGCTTGTTCTGAGAGCTTGGGCAGGTTTCTCAAGAAGGTTTCCTCCACTGCATGTGCTTCTGACCACTCACTACTGTACAGCTTCGAGTAGAAGCCGTGTGTCTGCTCGCGAATCTCAGTGGGCTCTGATACGAGATCCCCTGACTCTGATCGCACAGCATGGATGATTCTTTTCTGTCCATTTTTTTGTTCCAGACCAAAAAAGAACTTAGAAGGAGCATCCATTTCAGTAGCGTGTTTATAGCGTGAGCGGACCAGCGCCCCCTGTGCTGCAGTGCCCAGTAGGTCGTTCATCAGGGCTTTTTTGTTTTGCAGGTTTTCAGTGTTTCCTCTGTTTTCTTTGGTCTCTAGACACTGGAGTTCCACTATTTCAGTCTCCAGCGCTCTCATTGATCTAACGATGTCTTTTGTGACATTGAGGGTTTACTGTTGACAGAAGACTTTTATCTGTGCTTTAGCTGGATCCCACCATTGCTGTAGAGAGCTAAAATCAGCTTTTTGTGATTTAAGACTGGTCCATAAAAAGGTAAAAGACTCAATAAAATTGGCATCTTCTAAAAGTAGAGTGTTAAAATGCCAGTAGGCTCTTAGGCTTGAGGTTTTTCCTACTGACGGTGCACTGCACCATGCTATGGTCAGAGATGCCTACTGGGGCAATAAAACATTTAGTAACATAAGACAGTTGATGTTTAAAACAGTAAAATCGATCGAGTCTTGCCAGTGAGAGCGTGTTATCTATGGAATGGGCCCAGGTGTCTTTGTTCCTTGTTTAAGTTTCTCCATAAGTCACTTAAGTCCTGGGCCTCCATCATCTCCCACATGCGTTTACGGGAGGCCATGTGAGGTTCTTTATGGTTTCTGTCCAGGCTGTCAGTTGTGCAGTTAAAATCCCCATCCAGAATTAAAATGTCAGCGGAGTCACAGTCATTAATGACATTGTTTAGTTTGTCTAAAAACATCATCCTCTCTACTGCCTTGGTGGGAGTTTACACACAAATAAAAACAAAAACTTCATTTTCATAAAACGTTCTCACGTTTAAAAGCCTCCCGTTTAAAAATTCTTCTACTGTGTAAGAGTTGGGTATAAAACCTGCGAGCAGCGCGACTCCAGCACTCAGTGGTGTATTGTGGCTCAGGATCGCGAGCCCGTCCCACTCTTTGGACCAGTCCGCTGCGTTCTTGGAGTCGCTGTGCGTCTCTTGAAGTAGAGCCACATCAACATGTTTCTGTTTTAGTAGTTCATAGAGTTTGGCTCTTTTTTCACATGTTCTTGCCCCATTTATATTTAAACTCGCAATATTTACTTCACTCATTAAAAGTATGTAGATAAAAGGACAGTTTTATATAAAAGAAAACATACCAGTGTCCAGCAGGGAGTAAAAATCATTCTAAAGTTCCTCTTCAGCGAGTTCCTTGTTTAATTTCGTAATCCATTTCTTTAATCTAAAGATTTCAAGTTTAGCGAAAAGTTTTTGTCTTCTGTAGTACTTAACGTCATGGATGAACTGTCTCCTGTTTGAGAAATGGTCTTCTATTTAGATTCTTTAACCCCTTTTTGTCTTCTCTAGAAAAACGTGTATAGATTCCTCGCTGTGTACGACTGGCATTCTTTCTTCCTCTGCGGTGAGAAGCAGCACAGAGTCTGAGATGTACCCGTCGCTGTCTGACTCCGGTTCGGGGTCTTTTTTGGGGAGTTTTTTTCCTCCTCCTTTACGGTCTTTTTTCCTTTTCGGTGCTTTGAATGAGGGCTCCTCTTCCATCTCTATGTCCGCCTCGTCCCCTTGTGACAGTGCGGCTGATGCTTCCAGTTGGCGGCTCCTCGCCCTTGTGCCCATGGCCGAGAGCACAGGTAGCTCCAGCGCCGCACCCGAACCCTCTGTGACCTTATCGGCCGTGTTCGGCCTCTCTGGTGCCGGCTGGGTTACGTTGGGCTCCTCTCGGTCCGGTTTGGCCGAGCATGTTGCTTCTGGTGTTGATGTAACTCCAGTAGACTCTTGGACTGCAGGCTGGGTTTGGGGTTCGGTCTCCTCTGGCTCTGGGTCAGCAGCATTGCCGGGTCCCTCAGCAGACGGCCGAGCTGTAGTCGCAGGGGGAGCGGCCTCGCCCAGCACGGTCGCGTCATGACCCGGTCGCTCAAAAGCACCAGGATCGCTCTGTCTTTCAGGACACGCACGGACCAGATGTCCCATTGCACCACATTTAAAACATTTAATGTCAGTGTCTGAGGAGGCGAATATACTGTAGTCAAAGTTTTCAACTCTGAATTTAAAAACAGCATTTAGCTCTTCTACGCCCTCTTTAAAAATCATAAACACAACAAACACCTCTGCTAAAAGACACCAGGTGTTTAATCAGAGGGGATTTACAGCCCAGGGGGATTTTCTTTATAGGGGAGACCAGTCCTCCATATCTGGACAGTTCAGCAGCGATGACACTGTCAGGTATGAAGGGAGGGACGTTGGACAGAACTATTGTCTTGGCTGGGGAGCTCAGGGGAGAAACCAGGATGTGCTCGTTATTAACACTGTGATTCCGTTCTGGACAAGTTTAGCCGCTTTATCAACACTATTAACAAAAGTAACCACAGCGCTGTTCACGCTGTTCACGGAGGCAGAGACGATGTTCTCGTGTCCCACCACATCACCAACCGCTAACACACACTCCGCTAAACTCTCAAACCACTGTGTGGTCGGAGCCGCCATGCTACAGCAACACACACACTACACACATACTCAGTCGTGCGTGCACACACACACTGGCACTCACAAAAAAAGTGTGTGGAGAAAAAAAAAGGCAAAAACAAAGTAAACAAAGCAAAATGTTTTATATTTGTTTTTTGTTCTCAGATTTGCTTTAACAGCTTCACACTCAGCGTCACCAAGATAAACTGGCGGCTTTACAGAGTCTAAAACACAATGTTCCATAATTCCATGTGTGTTATTTCAGGATCCATATCTTTAGTAAAAAGAAAGAATGACAGAAAGACAACAAAGTCCAAACTTTACTGCGCGCTCTGAACACTAACAGGACAAACACTGAGCCGGACTGCACCACCAGGGGGCGCTGGGCTTCAGTTGTACGAGCAGCACAAATGCTATGATGAGAGGAATGAACACAACCACATGAACACAACACACTTCAAAACCAACACCACAGTGTTAATGTACAAGTGTTTATAGCAGAGCCACGATTCCGTGTGTTTTATTATAAATTTTATTCTAAAGAAAGTCGAATACTCTTTACAGATCAGTTTTAGCACTATTAGATTTTTCATATGGTATTAAGAATAATGTTATATTTTAGGATGTTAAATAGTTCATGCACACACACACACACACACACACACACACACACACACACACACACATGAATATACATTAAGTTTTATATATTATGATTTTTGATTAGTCCACTTACTGACATGATTATTTACCGCTTGGTCCTGTAGTGTGTGTGTCTCGGTTCCTGCTGTTGATACAATGCCTTTAAAAACTTCAATTTCTTTAAAAGACAAAAGTAAAGACACCCACATAATTACAATATGAAAGGAATCACAGTACAAATGTATTCAAGTTTCTATGGTAACAGGAAAAACATATTTTCATATTAGTATTATTAGTATCACACTAATGTATATTGTGATTATTCAGATATGAAACCCAGTAGATTGCATGGCTTTGGCTTTATTTAACCCTTCATGCTCAGTGATGTCAGAACACCTGATGCAACTCTGGACAAAACACAACACACCGACATACTGGTAAGGAATTACGACTCCCAGCATGCACGCTGCCCGCATCGCCTAAAACACACACACACACACACACACACACACACACACACACACACACACACACACACACACACACACACACCGGTATAAAGGGAACAGTGAGTCGTTGTGAAGGCGTTACTAAGAGCTTTGATGTTTTAGTTGATTGTGTTTGTTTGTTGTCTTTGATTCGCCGTGTTTTGCTGATCCCTCAACCCGTGCCTGGATAACTGACTACGATTGTTTGAGAGAAATTTAATAGAACATCGCGCTTGTATCCTCCCAAACTCAGTTTCACTCTCTGTTTTTATTTTATATCATAAACAACCCTCTGAGACGTCTCACTCAACACTCAGCTTCATTCTATCATATAAACTTATCCCACGCTCGCTAACTAGCGAACACCAGCCAGGGCGGTTCCTCTTCTTAAACATGTAATGTTAATCCACATTGTTGCAGTAATGTTCAGTGTTATAGCAGCTAGCTAAATGCTAAATGCTATTGCATTAACCTCCTGTGATCTGTAAGAGTTGTAGCCATAGGGACCTGTGTAGAGCTACAAACACACATCAGAAGAGTCACGGCAAAGTTAGCGTGTGTGTGTGTGTGTGTGTGTGTGTGTGTGTGTGTGTGTGTGTGTGTGTGTGTGTGAGAGAGAGAAAATGGTAGCTTGTCATCTTCACCATTGACGGTTAAACGGCAATTAATCAACACCTTGTGACCAATCAGAACCCAGAACTCAGCACACACACACACACACACACACACACACACACACACACACACACACACACACACACACACACGCAGTGGTGTTAACTGATTATTCATACATTCAGAAGATAATTAAACCTGGGTGTGTAGGACAGACCGCAGCTTACCTGTAGAGCTGTAGTTCCCCATGGCAACCAGAGGGGGGCAACGCAGACAGAACGAGCTGCACTGAAGAAAACCCAGAACTCTCCTGAATGTTCTTTTCTAACTTAAAAAGTTCGAATGAACCTGTGCTCAGTGCACGCTCAGTGTGTTCTCTCAGCGCTCGGCGATCCAAAGCCTTTCACACACCGCTATAAATAAAAGTGTCATGTGTAACGTTACACCACTGTGTGTGTGTGTGTGTGTGTGTGTGTGTGTGTGTGTGTGTGTGTGTGTGTGTGTGTGTGTGTGTGAGAGATTATTATCAGCGCTAAGTTTAGTCGAGAATAACACACAGTGTAGGGACGAGAACTCTTCATCCAGCTCAGTTATATTTCTGACAGTTCGAGCTGTGAGGTCACTGAGTACATTTCATTAGTTACTGAACTGCAGGTTTCATGTATCTGTACTCGAGTAGGTTTATTAGACGAGACCTTTTACTACAATAAATCCAACTACAAGTACCAGCTTAACTACATTTCTACATGGCGCTGTGTTACATAACCACAACAGTTGTTGTTGATCTTTCAGCTGCCCCCCCCCCCCCCCCCCCATTCAGGTTCGGGATCGGCACTGCATCCAGTGGCTGAGGTTTGGGCACGGGGTGAGACTCAAACCCGGGCCTTCTGCATGGAAGAAGAGAAACCCACCGCAGAGCCACCAATGACCCGTTACAGAACCACAGGAGTGTGTCGTAACTGAGGCGGGAATTTTGCCACCTTCTGAATCTTCTGCAGAATTACATGAGGCAAAGGAGAAGACAAACCGAGACACGTCTTGTCTCTATCTGGAATGATGGAAAGAGAGATTTTACTTAAAAATAGTCCTGTAAGCTAATACAAGTAGATCTGAAGGTCAGTTCTTCTCTACGGTAAATGGAGAACTTCTACTTTTACTGGAGTAATATTTGCCTCTATTTTTTCTCAGGTACAGAGTGTATGTACTTTGCTCATCTTTGCACATGGTTCTGTTGTAACACACCCACACACACACACACACACACACACACACACACACACACACACACACACACACACATGCACTGCTCTGATTTTGTAACAAGTGATTGCGAAATCAGTGTAAGATGCTCATAACACCACAGTGATAATATAAATAATATAAAAAGTACAGTACATATACCGTACATATATGGCGCCACGGTAACTTAGTGGTTAGCACTTTTTCCTCAAACCTCCAGGTCCCGGGTTTGATTCCCGTGTCTGGTGTGTGTGCATGCAGTTTGCATGTTCTGTCTGTGCTTGGTTGGTTTATTCTGGGTTCTCCAGTTTCCTCCCATAGTCCAAAGACATGCAGGTTAGACTAATGGCATTTCCAAATGATCCGTAGTGTGTGAATGTTGACTGGAGGTCCTATCATGGTTATACAAAAAGGGAAAAAATACAATAGTCACCACTGACCTCCACGGTCCCTAGTAGGACTACAGAGGTTCCTACATTTATCAATGATATACTGTATATACAGTGGAACCTGAATTCATAAACCGATGGAGAAAACCAATGGGGTCATGAACAGAACTTAGGAACAAATTGCGTTTGTTATAACGAGGCTTCACCGTGTATGTGTGTGTGTGTGTGTGTGTGTGTGTGTGTGTGTGTGTGTGTGTGTGTGTGTGTGTGTGTGTGGATGTAACTTGTGTGAGGCACACACAGTAATAAAAGTGTAGAAAAGTGTAGAAATGAAACTTTTATTGTAAATACAGGAGACTGCTAATTATATGTACAGTGTGTGTAGAAATATAATTGCATTTTAAAGTTTAAATTGATGATATTTTGACTGACTGTTACTTCTGAGCTAAAATCTTACAGTTTATCTTACAGATGTTTACAAATAAAATGATGTTTAATTTAATTTACTTTATATAATCACTTAAACAACAAAATTTCCTTTTAGGAGAAAAACTAACAAACTGAAAAGTATTTATAGGCCTTTAATTTGATAAAAAACATATTTACAAAACTCAAACACAGAAACACTTTACATACACATACACAATACATTTTAAATAGAAATCTGAAATAAAATCCTGCAGTTTATTGAGAGAGAGAGAGAGAGAGAGAGAGAGAGAGAGAGACAGATCATTTGGATATGAATAGTTTGTAATAAGAATGTGTGTGTGTGTAATAGTTTCAGTAAAGTTCAAAAATGTAATGTTTGTTTCAGGCTATAAAGCATTTGAAGCCTCTCTGTTTGCAGGCATTACACACACACACACACACACACACACACACACACACACACACACACACACACACACACACACACACACCTGTGTGTATTACTACTTTCATTATTTATCATTACTGTAATCTGTCTCGTCTTGCCTTGGTAGGACGCTAATGCTAATGCTAACACTATTTGTAAGTGTGTCGTTGAAAGCTAACAGTAACACACAGAAAGCGTATGTGTACGAGGCTGAGTGTCAGTAAAGCTGGTAGTTATTGGAGTGTGTGAGTAAATGCTGCTGTTGAGGACTTTTGATGTCGTGTTGATTGTTGTTGGTTTTGTCCGTGACACACGCCATCGTCTCGAGCCTCTGAGCCAGCTGCTGCTGAATGTTCTCATACAGCTCCTGAGCATAAAACAACACCAAGTACATGTCAAATCACCAAGAACACAGGTCTCTCATCTCACACACACACACACACACACACACACACACACACACACACACACACACACACACAGTTAAGTGGATGAAGGTCCTATACACATGTCTAACATGGTTTTAGAGATTACAGTAAAATTATATGATTAATTACAGGGTGCCAATAATACTGCAAAATTCTGTCCAGGACTGATTTCCCTTTATTTTTATGAAGGGTGCCATTATTTATGGAAGTGTTTGGGGTTTATTTAGAAGTGGAGTTTAGGAATTGAAAGTATAAAAACATCAAAACACAAAAACAGTGTGTGTGTGTCTGATCGTTTGTGTGTGTGTGTGTGTCTGTCTGTGTGTGTGTGTGTGTGTGTGTCTGTCTGTGTGTGTGTGTGTGTGTGTGTGTGTGTGTGTGTGTGTGTGTGTGAGTGTGTCTGTGTGTGTGTCTGTGTGTGTGTGTGTGTGTGTCTGTGTGTGTGTCTGTGTGTGTGTGTGTCTGTGTGTCTGTGTGTCTGTGTGTACGCATGTGTGTGTCTGTGTGTGTGTGTCTGTGTCTGTGTGTACGCATGTGTGTGTGTGTCTGTGTGTGTGTCTGTGTGTGTGTGTGTCTGTGTGTGTCTGTGTGTGTGTCTGTGTGTGTGTGTGTCTGTGTGTGTGTGTGTGTCTGTGTCTGTGTGTACGCATGTGTGTGTGTGTGT
>JAAGKR010015156.1:0-10276 GCA_011419295.1 Clarias macrocephalus
CACACACACACACACACACACACACACACACACACACACACTGTTCACATGCAAATGGTCTGGATTCCTGATTCTCAAACACTAAAAATTCTAATAATCTTCTCATGTATTTTCTCACTGCATTTTTTCATCACTTTTTCTTCCTGCTGTTCCTGACTTTTCTGGATGTTTTGAGTTCTTTGTCCTCCTAAGTTGCTGAGGTTCTCCGTATCTCTCCTAATGTTCTTGGTTTTCCCAGGTCACCTCTAGGTGCTGGGTTTCCTCTTATATTTTTCCTCTCATATTTTAAATCTTCTGATGATTCTTTCTAATGAGCTTTACTTTCTTTACTAGTTTTACTAGGTCTGGTATTGTGTTTGTCCCCTGTTTGTCCCCAGAACTCGGGTTCAGTGCCCTTTGTTACTGGTTTTGTTCTCCTGAGTTCTCCTGAGGATGGTTTATGGATTATTACAGTAAGAGATCAAAAGTGCATGAGAAACAAAGTGATAAAAAATAAACATTCTTTTTTTATAGCATTCTTTCTTTAGTTATTTTTAAGTGTTACTTTGCTTGATTACACGGTTCTAATTCCTGCAACAGTTTCTGGTTCTTTTCATGTTCTCCTCACTCACTTCCTCAGAACCTTCATGCTCCTCTCATCCTTCATTTATAACTCTATAACCTTTAAAGGCAGCCTCCTCCTCCTCCTCTTCCTCCTCCTCCTCCTCCTCCTCCTCCTCCTCCTCCTCCTCATAGCCTGGGGTCTGCAATCATGCCATCAGTCACCTCGGTTCTGCTCCCTGCTGCACGGCCAGTCACGTCACTCACCTGAGGAAGACGAAGAACCGACTGGTCTTCAGACAGTCACATGACAATCAGCACTCTGACAGGTTATTGTTGCTCAAAGGCTTCATAGATGCTTCCTAGTTTGAGCTTTATTTAGTGGTTCTACTCGAGACTGTGTGAGAGCCGGAGGGATCAGCCACAGAACTCTTCAGGGCTCTGTGTTAAATGTAGACTCTTGGAGAAAGAATTGCTATGCTATGAACACTTTGTGTTATTTTACACAGAACCTTTTAAGGGATTGTACAGTATAATCTACGGTCTTCATTTCCAGGTCTTCTGGAGATCCATAGAGAACCTAAAGAACTCATAGTGTGTAAAATAAAATCTCCTGTTATTGTGGGTAATGATTTAAGAGCCCTATATATTACAGCATTATACTGTTTATATGGTCTTCATTTGATCTCTGTTGGAGAGCCTTTGAAGGTTTTTTGTAGAACATCAGGTTTTCATGAATGATCTCTGTTCATTAGAATTTGTCCTAAAAGATGGTTTCGTTAAATGTTTTTAAGTGCCTCCTACAGTGAACCAACTTTTGGGACAAATTCTAACAAACAGAGATCATTTGTGAAATCTCACTGTTCTAAAAAGGGAAAGAGTGAGGAACCCTTATGTAATTAAGGAATCCTTGACGAACCTCTTTGTGAGTGGGTGGAGTGATGGCTGTGTGATCAGACTGACTGGATCTTGAGGTGTCTGTACACAGTTAAGGGTTCTTAACGGGTTCTGACCCTATAAATAGATAAAATATAAGAGAAAATATACAAGAGAATGTAAGAGGGTTCACCAAGATGAATAAACTGAAGGTTAAGCTCTGATCCCTGTCTGAGGAAGGTGTAGAGAGATGGAGGTGAAGTTCATGTAGATGTTCTACAGAGGGGCTGAACAGCTTTAACCTCATTAGAACTTGACCCAAAATCTACAGCGCTCAGGAATCTCTGGTTCTCTTGTAAGTAAAAATCTTTCTTGTAGGAATTTCAGACATAGAGAGAAAGAGCAAGCACACCCCCACCCCCCCCCCCCGACTCACTTTGTCTATTCCACACTCATGTGACAGAATTATGCGCTAATAAACCGCCTGTACGCTTCAGCATGTTCTTTCTGTGAGAGAACACCTTTTATTAGAACCCCATCCATTTTGTTGGTGTTTAAGGTGCTGAGATTCACGCGGCCCCTCGTTGATCTAAAGCAGCGGGTTATAAATGGGCCGTGCTGACTCAGGAGCGCCGACTCGGATTTAACTCCAGATGAAAAATGTGAGAAAAAAAAAGAAGAAATGAAATAACAGGACTCCGGTTGAGAGCGCGTGCGGGTTCCAGAGCGCCGTGTCCTTTGCGCTAAATGTCAGTGTTCATGTTAATTGACCGACACATCGATTTCTCTTTAGCGTGTTCTGACTTGTAACTGACTCGCCGGACACGGAGGAGGAAATCTCCCGTCTGTGACAGTGTGTCCAAATCATGGAAATATTATAAAGATTATTTCATAAAACAATTTTAAATCTATAAAGTTCCTTTTTTAGTTTTAGGAAACTTAGCTTCTAGGTGTAGAGTTTTTCCTACCAGAAAAAAAAAAACAAGAATTTCTTTTTTTTTTTTGTAAGTTAATAACTCCCAATTAGCCAAAGCATCCTTAAAAAAAGTTTTTTAAAGGGATTTTTTTTAATTTAGATTCATACACATTTTTCACATTTCATACAAATTTCCATCATTTTCTTTTGATTGTGTAAAGCTGCTTTGTGACGATGACAATTTAATTATAAATAGACTTGAATTATCTCAAAGAATAAATTTAATAAGAAGTTTTCATTTTTCTATTTAGTAAGATGACATTTTTTTAAGTCTTACGGTAGATTCCTAATTGGCTTTTGTTCAGAAACTTCACTCAATTTAATTCATTTAGCACTTTTATATAGAAAGGTCAACATTCAACAGAGCAACTTTATAGTGTTAAAATATTATGGAAATATATTTCTGAAAATGTGTGGAAATATTTATAAAATATAATTAATAGGAGACGGTGCTGAGGGAAAAACTCCCTGAGATGGTGATAGGAAGAAACCTTGAGAGGAACCGGACTCACAGGGACCCCATCCTCATCTGGGTGATACCGGAGAGCAGGGATTGATCTGATCTCATACTGTGTGTTAGGAGGCTGGAAGTTCAGTATAACAGGAGACGTGTTTAAGTTCATATGGAGTCCAGTTGGTTATTGGAGGCTCAGGTACAAAACTCTTAATTGCTCTGTGTAGGTCAGTACAGTCCTGGTAAGAAGTCTTACAGGAAGCCAGAACAAGATCTTTGCCTGTACAATCTTACAACTGAGTCTCTCTAGAGCCTTTTTATGCAAATGAATGACACTTATTTGTCTAACAAATGGACCGTTTTTTTCTCAGAGGGCGCAGTCCAAATTGATGCCTATTAGTTTCTCATAGAATCTCAATACTCGCTACTGTCTGTTATGATGAAACGATCCGCGATCAGTTATAAAAAAAACAGCAGAGGATAAATCTATAAAATCCATGTGTCTGCTTTAACGCTTGTTTTCTGTAAGCGCTTCGCTTGTTAAGACAACACTTTCAGAACCGTCACTTTGTGCTCCTGCCTGAGGCATTTTCTCTCGCTTTGGGTTCTAACAAACCGAATCAGAGGAATGAAATAAGTCCAGCTGCCGATTCCTGCAGACCTCGAATCGGGTTTTAATCAGCGTGACGGCGACAGAGCTACAGAGGGATGATGGAGCGATTACAGGCAGAACCGTGATCATCTGAGACGTGCCGTTAAACAGTTCTGTTAAACTTCTAGAACCTCCCGAGGTTCTACACCAAGTATATTTGCAGCTCTGATCATAATATCAGCATTTACTATCTAGAACACAGAGTTTATACAGCTGAGAACAGCATCTCTATCTCAGCTTTACAAAAGACATAAAACAAGGTTCCCCCAGGCCCGCGGTCCTCCGTTACACAACACAGAACTACATGAGACGACACAACACAGAACTGAGTAAAGAGCACAAGACTGTAATTATTACTACAACAGGACAACCATGTCACTTCTTTACACAGGTTGGTTGTTGTGGAAGCTGTTATTGTGGTGTTCCTGTAATGTTGTCGCCTCCAATGTTTCATAGACATGAGAACCGGTGGTTCCTGATGTCTGTGCACCCTCACATGTGACGTGCTAATTAATACTTGTTCACCCAGCTAACAGGGAACCTTTTTAGAACCGTAAGAAAAGCATTCTACAGGTTTAAAGAGATTGAAACCCTACTTGGGATGCTTTCTGATAAGGAGGTAGGGTTCTAAATATTGAAAAAGTTTAGGTCAAGCAACACTGGGAAACTGAAATGAGAGAACCGATCATTTAATAATGTTTAAAAGATACTGAAAATGCTACTTGAAACTTTCTGTGATAAGATTCTGTATAGACCCTTTAAAGGTTCCCTAAAGGAGCAATCAAACATCCCATCCTGAGGTGAGGAGACTGGGGAAAGAGAACTGGGAGAACTGGGAGAACTGGCTGCGTATACCTCAAGAAACGGGGACCTTAAAAACCTAAATGGTGGGAACTGAATAAGACAGAACTAGGGTGGAAATGAGAAGCTTAAAATCTAAGTATATAAGAATTATCAAACAAAACGAGGAGGATTTAACCAAGAGAGAAACGCTGAGGTAGGAAGGAACATTTACTTTATAGGTTCTTCCCCATAAAAGGATAAAAAATGAAACTCTTTTAGATGGAGGACTCTGCTGAACGTTTCTCTGGAGAAAAATTATAATTAGGGAAACAAGGTGAGAATATAATTTCATATTATTACTCTACTAGTTTCAGGTCATATCTAGACTTGACATATTATTCCTTTGACATATTTTTTTCAAAAATAAAAAAGCAATGTAAAGCAATTCTGGGAACAATGTAGAACCTTGAGCAGAACTTTGAGTGGAACCTTGAGCAGAGAACAGCAGCAGAGAGTTTCTGCCGTGTGATAATTCCACCTTCATCTGGAGTGTTGAAGCGAGCGCTCTGAGGATCCGCACTGACAGAGTGACATATCAAATATTTGCAGACTTTCCTCCACACGAAACGTGTCAAATGGAGGAAAAAAAAAAAAGGTTCCAGTTGTCGGGTCTGGATGAGCTGTCGGTCTGAAACGAAATGAAAGTGTCTATTTTCGAGTAAACAGAGGTGTAGAAGTACCTGTGAAGGTTCAGGACGAGGTCAGGAGCAGGACTGACAGCTGAAAATGGAGAATCGTCCTCCTCCTCCTCCTCCTCCTCCCGTGGCTTTATGAACGCCGAGCAGCGCCGAAGCTCCTCCACTTCTACAGCCCTTAAACTGACAGAATCGAAACGCTGCAGAAATGTCAGTGATGTCACGGGAAAGGTCAGAGATAACGAAATACGGACAAATCCTCACACTACATGTTTATACTCGTCTCTGTTCCGAGGGAGAGGAGATCTGAACCGGAATAAATATACAAAGGGGAAGGTTCTTTAATGGGTTCTTCAGCATCTTTACTTACAATAATGTACTGTATGTAGTGCACTCTCACATTTCACTGTAGTACGCTAGTAATCTTTACTGTAGTACGCTAGTACTCTGTACCATTGTGTGCTAGTACTGTTTACTGTAGTATGCTTGTATTCGTTACCATAGCACACTACTACACCTTACTGTCGTGCGGTAGTACTCAATACCATAGCATGCTAGTACTCGTTACTCTAGTACCCTAGTTCTCTTTACTGAAGTACACTAGTACTGTAATACGCTAGTACTATAGTATGCTAGTACTTTTTACCGTAATACGCTAGTACTCTTTACTGTACCATGCTGGTACTCTGTAGCATGCTAGTTTTTTTTACTGTAGTATGCTATTACGTTTTACTGTAGTAAGCTAGTACTCTGTAATACGCTAGCACTTTTTACTGAAGCATGCTAGTACTCTGCAGCATGCTAGTAATCTTTATTATGCCAGTACTGTTAATAAAAAAAATTAAAAATTTAAAACGTAAACAGTGTTTGCAATAAATGAGAGAAAATTCATCAGCATCAGGACATCTCTCATATCACACACACACACGCACACACACCTAAACATACTACTGAATTAATTCTAAAAGAAAGCAGTAATGAAAAATCTTATTATATTTTATATTTTATTGTATTAATTGAAATGCAGTTTCTTTAACAGCAGAATGAAGTCAGTGTGCTCCAGTTCTGCACATCTATTATCTGAAGGCCACAGTACAGACCGATTGATGTGACACACACGCACACACACACACACACACACACACACACACACACACAGACAGTGATGTTCTCCAGTGAATGCTCATTTTTAATGGAGAATCGATCTGAGAATCAGAGATAGATAGCTCTCGTTCTGTCTCTAATAATCTGATAAAGGAGCCGTAATTACAGCACACACACACACACACACACACACACACACACACACACACACACACACACCCGTTGAACCTTCACATCGCAGAGGAATGTAGTACATTTCAGGAGTGAACCTGCAGGAGAAGCACGTGGCCTTCAAGTCTGCCGCGCGGTGCTGAATGTGTCTCCTCACTCCGCTCTCGAGGTCTTCAGTGTCTCAGTGATCATGTGCTTCCTGACATCAGAGCCAGGGAGGGGCGTGGCTTAAAGATAATAGTCACTCATGGAAATAAACATAAAGAGATTTCTTGTTCCTTCCCAACACCATGGCAAGCTGAGCTGTGTGTGTGTGTGTGTGTGTGTGTGTGTGTGTGTGTGTGTGTGTGTGTGTGTGTGTGTGTGTGTGTGTGTGTTTATAGCCTGGATTTAGAGACTGAATGTAAGTGTCAGTATAATCTGAGCTCAGGACCTCAACACCATCACTGCAAACCTTTATGATGTCACCTGGGTGACCGTTATCCACATCAGTCATGTGATCTTCAGGGCGGCGCGGTTGTGCTGCAGACATTATTCTGAGTGAAATCATATCCAGCACTCTGGGAGCGACGCAGCATCACAGGTTAATAACCGGCAGTTTCACATCAGTCTGTGTCACTACACGTACAATGTTATACTCATAAAGAGAGAAGACAGCAGCACCTTCATCTTCTGCTTGTTCTTTTTTTATGTTAATTTTTCTGAACTAGGCACCTGATAGCTTCATCCTTTCTCTCTCTGTTGATTCTGTGAGCATCAGGACGCTCTCTCACTTTCTACTAAGAGTCATCTCAGGTTACTTTGCTGTAACCCTGTTCCCTGAAACAGGAACGAGATGCTGCGTGAAAATGCTATGGGAACATCTCTTTGTTCAGCCGGTTGTGAAGCATGTGTGTATCAAACACGCCAAATTCTGGCTTATATAACCACGGTCAGGTGACGTCATCTGATGAGGTGCACCTGCAGGTTATAAATAGGAGTGAACCGGAAAGATCCTCAGGTCTTTTTGTCGTCAAGGACCGCATTGTGTGTGTGCGTGTGTGTGTGCAAGCGAATATACAAACAAAAGAAGAAGAAAAGTGTTAACTCACCGATATGGCAGAGTTTACTAATGGTGTGTTCACACCGAACGTGGCAAGAGCGTCAAAGCGGCCGGAAGTCATTCTTTTTTCAATGTGAGTCGGCGGCGAAGGGCAGCGAAGGGCGGCGCAGAGCAGCGCGGCGAGGGGCAGAGAAGGGAGTTGAAATCAAATCAACAATCAAATCAACTTTAGGGTAATGAGCTGTGACGCGGTTGAGCGGGAACCAATTAAAAGTGAGGTCCTCCACTTAAAAGGATTCTGCGGAACGCAGTCCTGTAACTTTTGTTCCTGTCACGGGCGGGGTGAAAAAACTGGAGTGAACCCAATAGCAGACGACTTATGCTTGAATTGAGTTAAAGTTCTTTTAATGGGAATGCTGAGGCTTGAATGAGTAGGCACAGTGGGAGCAGAGGAGAGAAGCAGCGTGTGTGTGTGCTTGGTGACAGAGAGTGGGGAAACGTTTAGTGATGATGGAGGAGGCGGGGTTATGACGCGAGGGAATCTCCACTATCCCGGAAGTAGAGCGCGAGTACTCCTCTCGGCTCTTTGCTACCGAATTTTTGCTGCTAATCTTCGTAGCTTGCAGTGGTTGAAAAAGTGGAACATGGTGGCTGATCTCCCCGGAGAAAACGGAGGTCGGCGCGCGGCGCAAACTTTCTCCCCGATGTCTGCAAACACGGAAGTGCTTGAACGCGGAAGCGCGCGTGCTGTGGAAGCAGCAACAGGCTAGAAGAATCGTCTTTTCAGGCGGTGGTCGGTATCCAGTAATCCAGCAGCGAGAGCAAACAAACCCAAATCGTGAGTACAGTTTTAAGTCCTGAGAGCAAGCGAGGTCATCCACGTTAATCAGTTAATGATAGAAGTACCAGAGGGCGTAGGCGAGAGAAAAATCCGGAAAACAGGCAGGGTCGAAAACACAGGCTAGGATACACAATGATTATTTTACACAAAGAAACGCGAGGCACACGAGTAAGATACTGCGGCACTGAGTGGAACTCTTAGTGTGCTTATAAGCTGGAGAGATAATTGGCTGATCAGGTTCAGGTGTGCCAGAATGACAGGTGTGTGCGTGGGGAAAAAGATCAGGAGTGGAGTCTCAGTGTCTGGAAGTGCTTGGTTGATCAGGCTGACTCGTGACAGTACCCCCCCTCCTACGAACGCCACCTGGCGTTCTAGCTGGTGCGTTAGGATGTTGTTGGTGGAAATCATCCAAAAGGGAAGGATCCAAAATGAACCTGGAGGGAATCCAGCTTCTCTCCTCAGGACCATAGCCCTCCCAATCTACTAAGTACTGGAGGCCTCTGCCTCACCGTCGAGCCTTCAAGAGTCTACGTACGGTAAATGCCTCACCACCATTGATAATTTGGGGAGGAGGAGCTGGGCGGGTGGGTGGATTTAGTGGGCAGGAGACCAGAGGCTTGATCTGGGAAACGTGAAAAGAGGGATTTACTCGGCGCAGGGTAGATGGAAGACAAAGTCTGACGGTGCAGGGGTTGAGGACCCTGATGATCGTGAAGGGGCCAAGGAATCTAGGGGATAGTTTCCGCGAGATGGTCTTGAGGGGGATATTACGAGCAGATAGCATGACCCTCTGGCCCACCTTGTACAACGGTGCCCTGGAGCGGCGTCTGTCAGCTTGCTGTTTGAAGGCTGAGACGGTCTGGAGGATCTTCAACCTTGCTTCTCGCCATGTTCTCCGGCATCGACGGACAAAGACTTGCGCAGAAGGAACTGAAACCTCCTCCTCCTGCAAGGGGAACAGGGGAGGCTGGTACCCGAGGCAACATTGAAATGGAGAGAGGCCAGTGGCTGAGGTGGGCAAGGAGTTGTGCGCATATTCAATCCAAGGAAGCATCCGACTCCAGGAACGTGGTTCCTTTGAGGTCATACATCGAATGGCTGTCTCTAGGTCCTGGTTGGCCCGCTCCGTCTGGCCATTAGTTTGGGGGTGATACCCTGACGATAGACTGGGCGTCGCCCCAATTAGTTTACAGAAGGCGGTCCAAAACTGGGCAGCAAACTGAGGCCCGCGGTCCGAAACTATGTCGGTCGGGAGACCATGAAGACGAAAGACATGAGTGATCAGCAGTTCTGCTGTTTCCTTAGCAGTGGGGAGATTAGGCAGTGGGACAAAGTGAGCCGCCTTGGAAAAGCGGTCTACTACCGTGAGGACACGGTCTGTGGGGGATCGGAAGAGGTCTGAGGTGGCCAGCAGGAGGCTTGTTGCTGGTCTTATTTCTTGCACATACATCACAAGCGCTCACAAAGTGACGGGTGTCGTCCCTCATGGTGGGCCACCAAAAGCGCTGCTGAACAAGGGCTAAAGTGCGTGCTGCTCCGGGATGGCAGGCCAGCCGTGAACTGTGCCCCCATTCCAGGACACAAGATCGTTCCCCCTCTGGGACAAAGAGCTTACCCGTAGGGGTCTCCAGAGGCCCGGGCTCCTGGTTGAGTGCCGTTCTGACTCGTGACTCAACATCCAGTAATGCTGTCGCAACAAGGCATTGAGTGGGCAGGATGGTGGCCTCGAGTGCTTGGTCTGGTGATGGAGAGAACTGGCGAGACAGGGCGTCAGGTTTGGTATTCTTAGAGCCCGGGCGATAGGACAAGAAGAAATTAAACCGGGAAAAAAATAGGGACCATCTTGCCTGTCTGGAATTGAGGCGTTTGGCCGTCCTGAGGTACTCCAGATTTTTGTGGTCCGTCCAGACGAGGAATGGGACCTCTGTCCCCTCCAACCAGTGCCTCCACTCCTCCAGCGCAAACTTCACGGCCAGTAACTCCCCATCTCCAATGTTGTAGTTCCTCTCGGCGGGCGAGAGTCGGTGAGAGAGAAAACAGCACGGGTGCAGTTTATTGTCTTTGGGTGACCTCTGTGATAATACTGCTCCTAATCCTGAATCTGAGGCGTCCACCTCAACCACAAACTGGAGTGACGGGTCA
>JAAGKR010015158.1:0-10273 GCA_011419295.1 Clarias macrocephalus
GTATTTCTTCTTTTTAAGTTCCTGAGTGACAAATCTTCAGTCCACAATATCCTAAAATCACAGGGCGTGCTCAGGTAACATCGGCACCTCAAAGGTCAAGGGTTTCTGGTTTAATACTATTCTTGGGTTGCTGGTTATGTAACATTTTTTCTAAGCTTTCCATCTTCCATATGTGACAGGTATGGAATGTACGGTGTACTGTATGTATGGTGCCATGTGATGGATGAGATTTTTTATTCAGAGATGGTATAAGTAGAGACTGATTAAAATATGAATGGGGCAGCAAGTTAATGTGGTGGTTAATTTAAGTACGTAGTCCTTCCACTCAGTAAAAAAGACACAGTCACCTCAGTGATTGAAAATAACTGCCCAGGAGTGTAGCCAAGATGACAGCCAAGATGACGTCTTTGTTTCAGTTCTGAGAAATGGCTGTATTAAAAATACCATTCAGTGGAAGCAAAATATTAGCTTGTTTACTGTGTCTGTCTTTCGTTGGTTAAAACTTAGCTGAGTACAATGAATGAAGCTCTGTAGTCACTCACCTGGGAGCTACTAAACAGAATACTGAATTGTTTTCAGATGCACAGAAGTTTTCGTGAAGTAATGTCTACAATTACTACAATTTAATAAGAACCTTTCTTTCAAACACTAGCATTTGTCTCACAGCCTGAAACCTCTGGTTCAGGGCCAAGATTATGAAGCTGTTAATCTAGTGAATATATCATGGGGCTGCAGTGACTTCACATAGTGCTTGGTATTCGTTTAACGTTGGTGCATGTGGCATTACTGAGTCTGGTTATAATTTTGCTGTTCCTTAACAGGTGTTTGCAATTTCCCCCCTTCCCTGCAGAGTCTCAGCATGGACCTACATTAAATTATGCACAGGATTATGTCGCAATAAGGCTAAAAATGACTCTCTCCTGAAACGTCAAGCATAAATTTACAACAGGAATCTGGTGGACTTACTTTAGCAGCACCGATTTGCTCCTTGCGGAACTTCTCCAACGGCGCGATCAAGACATCATCGGCATTCTGGATCTATATGAAATTACAATTTGATAAAGTTTAAAAGTAATACTTAGCAGACAGATTCTCTGAAAAACAAACAAAAAATAATAATTTGGAACTCCTGTGAGTTTTGATTGTGTCTGAGAACCTTGAGAAAATATGCTGTGCGGTTTATCCTTGTAGATGATTTAGAAGAACATTGCTATTGTTGGGTCACTGTGCATTCCTTAGTCTAGTACAGTAACAATCCATTTATACAATGAAAATATGCAATCTTGATTAGGGAGTTTAGATTGGTTTTACACAAGAACTTAATAATATTAGCTCACAATACGGCCAGTAACATGAGCAGAGCTGGAACGGACTCAGTTATAATAAATAAGTATCATGTTAGGGAATTTGTACTTAACTGATTGTAACAAAATTAAAACTTGACATCTTCACATGTTCACGTTTCCATGAAAAACCCAAACATTCTCCATTTTCAAATAGACTTTAACCCATAATTGGGCAAAGAACCACATTTGGTAACTTCTGTGGGAAAAGTGAAAAATGTGTTTCAAATCCATTCTAGATAGTTGGTAAGGCAAGTAAGTCTTTCAGGGTTCAGGGATGCCTAAGTGACCGGTTTGAATTGGACTGGGTTGGACTTTGATATATATGATATCTGTTATAAGTAGCAGCAACATTAAAAAAAATCTCAAGAAAAAAAAAACACATATTCACAGAAAAATAAGTATTACATAAATACATACATACAGTACACACACACTACCAGACAAAAGTTTCTGACACATCTTCTACTGCTGTATTTTTTTTACTTTTCTTTTTATTATTTTCAACTTTGTACATTAATACTGAAGACATCCAAATTATTAAATGACACGTATGAAATTATGTCGTTAAAGAAAAGGTTTTAAACAATCCAGAATATGTTTTATATTTCAGATTTCCAATAGGAGCTACATTTATCTTGGATGACAGCTCGGCACACTCATGGCATTCTCTCATCAGATGCACGAGGTAGTCACCTGGAATAGTTTTCAATTCCTTATCAAGAATTTATGATCTATCAAGAATTCATCTGTATAAAGTTAATTTAGTACCAGCCGTTCTACTTATAAAAATGCAAGTGTTCTTTATAAAAGTTTATTTTATTTAGAAATGCTTTCAAAGGCATCTTTGCTTATTGAGCTTTTTATGTTCCCTTATAAATGTACTATAAGTAAAACAGCTGTTAAGTTTTACTGAGTGTGCTGAAGAATATAAGATCCTCTGGTAACTGTGTCACAATTACTTCCTTTTTATTTTCATGCAAATCCCAGGACCTTCTGTAAGGTTCATTTTTCTGAAGGTTATTTATTTATAAAATTTAAGGTATGTCTGGAAATAGTGAATTGTCTTGTACATACTGTAATAATGCAGACATGATAGACATATAACATTTATACTGAAGAGAATACGGTAAGACTTTTGATCATATTTACATTAAACAAAATGTGATTTTGTATAATATAAAATGGTTTATAAAAAAAGTTTATTGCATTAGAATGACTATCCCCACCATACAGCTTCAATTCCACCTTTCACTTCCATGCATGCAATGATGCGCATACCTTGAAAATACAAACCCAAAACATTCAATAGATGTGAAATCTATCTTTAATTCAATTCTATTTTATTTGCTTGGCTCTTTTAACAATGGACATAGACACAAAGCAGCTTTCTAGAAACATTGCCTATGGATATAAACTTAAAATAATATAAAAAAGGATACATTAACAGCTTTGTCTCTAATGATAAAGCCAGAGGCAACAATGTTAAGGACACCCTGAGATGAGATGAGGAGAACCCACAAAGTAGAACTCATATTCATTTCAGATGCAAGTATAAATACATCCCCATCTAGAACTGTTGTAAGTGCAACTGTATAACAGGAAATGTTTTTTAGTTAACATAAAATTCAATTCATTGAAGTTACCAACTATCACTCAGTGTGTATGCCTGATTTACCAAGCCTTAGTATTCTGTGTTTGATATCCAGGGTCATATTCTTGTTTTTTGGTCGTCTGATCTCTTGATTCTGGTTTATTCATGTTCATTTTGTTGAATGACTGATTATTTGCCAGTTTATTCACTATTTATTTTGCCTCACAATTTGGATTTATTTGCCTGTCTGCTTTTTTCTGCAGGTTTGCTTACACTCAGGCAGAAAGAGACTGATTGAGCAGGAAATAAGTCAGATTAGTTTCTGCGGCTGAGATTACAGGGGCAGCTGACATTAGCCAATGACTAATTCTGATTGGTATTTTGGTAGACTTGACATGACCTCCACCAATTAGAGTAAAATGGAAGAAAAGGGAAATTCAGAAAACACAACAATGTACTTTCTTTTGCACTAATTAATAGAGGTCAGCACATAAACGGTAATTAAACACTACAAAGATAATTATGAAATTATGTTTAATGATAAATCTCATACTTAATCACTATCGTTGTCTATATCGTTTCATCCTGTATACAGGATTGTGGGGCTCCTGGAGCCGATCCCAGGAGACTTGGAGCACTACGCGGCATACATCCATCCATCACCGAGCACACATACGCTCACACATTCATTCACACACTACGGACAATTTGCGAACGCCAGTTAGCCTAATCTGTATGTCTTTGGACTGTGGGAGGAAAGTGGACTACCCGGAGGAAACTCCCACAAAGCATGGTGGAAACTCCATGCACACAGACCCCGAGGCTGGACTCAAACCTGGACCCTGAAGGTGCAAGACGACAGTGCTAACCACTAAGCCAGCATGCTGCCCTTAATCACTATATAATCAGTTTTTATTCTGTACTGTGTCTTTTCTCAAATCTGAAAATGAGTCGAATTCACCATGAAACATCAAAAAGGCTTGGCGCCTGTAAGCTAGTTCACAGTTCTGGCATCTTAATTGTCCATCCCCACCACCAAAATCACACGAAAATGATCCAGAGCAACTCTTCTCATATACTGTACAATAATGGTACTATAATTAGCAGCACTTTCATAGCATCAACTGGAACAACACACAATTACATACTTAAGTTCCTTTTATATACTTTCCCAGGCACCAAAGTGGTTGGCTTCCAGTCTCACTAGAGAATTGCCCAAAATAGGTTCCACATGCTTGCCTGTGCACAGCCCTCCCCCCCCCGCCAAATTGACAGTCTGTCTCCACATCCCTGATCTGCCTACGTCAAAACTAATGCAACCTGAACTTCTAATGGAGTTGGTTTGACTCCAAGCAGCTCCAGATGTAAGATATGGACCTTTCAGAGAGCAGTAACAAATTTGCTGTTGAGAGCTGCGTGCTTGACGTGTGTTTCCTGGACGCGACGCTTCCATCGTCCATCTTGAAGTGTAACAGGACCTTAAAGAAATATTTTGTACCCTAAACATGTTTACTCAATGTAGAATTAATAACTTCTACTTCACTGAAAGTGCAAAAACAAACAAACAAAGGTTTGATAACTATAATAATATCTGAAATACAAACTGGGTCATGTCGAGGTTGCGGACTTCCACACAGGAGCCGACAGTAAGTGCTTGACTCGTTAAAGCAAGTGGCCTTTCAGCACTTTACAAGGGCTGAGGATTTCCTCATTTCATTGGCCAGACGGTCATGTTTTCGACTTGAGTGTATCTCTCATAACACAAGTTCCCATGGCCTTTTACCGCCTGAGAGGAAACTCATTCTTACATCAGTCCGATCCATCATGTGGGAAAATGCCTCCTTTTTAAAACAGATATAACTGGCTGCCTGCCTCAGCTTACAGTATGTACTCCAAACACTATGAGTATGCAGTGGGAGGATGTCAGGTGATATTCAAAGATACAGTCCATAATAAGGTATTAATGATATTTTATCTGTAATAAGTAAGTAATAAAATTCTTCGGATTGTGCTGTTAAAGTTATTTATTTCTTATAACAGCATGCCCAGAACTGTTTAATTCCACTTAAGTAATTCAATAATGATTACAAGGGCCATATGTTTTTCTGTTTATAGTTACATTCCTTGTTGTGGGACGTCCACGAAACAAGTTCCTGTTATCACTTACTTTATAGCAGCAATAAACAGTCCAACAGTCCTCCCTTCAACAACCTCTCTTCTTTCGTTCTTTGCAAAGCGCTGGCCCTGGAGACGCCTTCCTTCCATAAATGTTCAATAATTATAATACTATATTATAAAAAGCAACTTATGTTTGGTCTGCTCTTTACACGTATACGATGTGAAGTATCCACCATACAACTCCATCTGAATGAGTTTGTTACTAGATGAACTGTAATGTATGAGAATGAATGCATTAATATAAACCTACTGTATGAGTTGAACTACCACTAAACAATAATAAAAATTATCTACACCTTCTGACACATCAGACTGAACACTCAGTAGTTCTCTGGTATAATACAGCCCAGATGATTTACGATGTGTTATAAGTGTCTTGTGAATTTCTTGAAACAACAATGACGAAAACTTTCCAGCTGCTTCCCAGAGGGAGGTCAACGTGTTCACGTGGAGTCATTCACTCTTTTTCGGTCTCGTTATTGTACATCTATGAATGAAAGTGCTGTCTGAGACTTTCTTTTTTACGAAGGTATTTGTCATCCTAAGAGGCCTGGCGAAGCAGCCTGGGAGAATGGAGCGTAACGGAGCCATAGTCTGCAGGAAGTAGTCGGGCTGGAGGGGGTTGCTGGGTAATGCTCCCCCTGGGGCTCCTCGCACAGCTCCACTGACCTCCTCTCATTCCAGTACACAACAGTGGACCAGAGTGAACAGGCAACATTACAGTGTGGGAGATTTAGAAGAGAAAAAAAAAAGTACTGTTGAATTGATTCCAGATCAATTCAACACGTTTCACTGCTCCGGGAAACACATTACAGCATCAGCTTTGATGTCAGACTCAATGACCAAATTAAATTCCACATGTGTCTTAATTTTCTTTACTGTGAGTAATGGGCTGAAGCATATTTTCCACAAGGGGCAGGAAAGGACATTGAATAATGCTGCCTTTTTACTCAACATGTGGTAACAGAGAGACAGAGAAAGCAGAAACCTCCTGATTTTTTGGATGATGTATGAAAATTTACTCTAAATCTGTACCAGGTGAGTAAAGTTAGGGCTGAGGAATATGATGATATAAGTTCAGTACTGTAATATATCACAATACATAGTTATAGTGAGATAACTATGGTAGATAACTGATGGTGTTGCGATTTTTATAAAAGTTTTTTTATAAAAATGTTTTTTTATAAAATCAGGTTAATTTACAAAATGATACAAAAATTACCTGCTTTTCAACACTATGATTAAGACTATTTGATATACGTTTTTCTCAACAATATTTTTATTGATTTTAAACAGGGATACAACAGGGTAAACATGTAACATTTCAATATACATTTTATAGTCCCCTTATAAAACTCTATATCACCCACCCCACCCCTCCCTAACTCCAAGCCAGCTATACATGTATAGGAAAGGCTAGACGCCAGGCATATTTAAAAAAAAAAGGAGAGAAATGAAAAAAAAAAAAAAAAACCTGTGGAGCTGGAAGTTTTGGTTCTGCGTGCAAAGAAAATTAAATAAATAAATATTAAATAGGAAAGGAATCAAACTACAAATGTATATGAAAAAAGCGAAGGAAGGGCCCTCACACATGTTGAAATTTCAAGTCCGAATGGCGGATTGAGTAGTGAATCTTCTCCAGGGATAAACAGGACATAATATCTCTGAGGCACTGGGAATGAGTGGGTGAGGTGGCATCCTTCCACTTGAATAAAAGAGAACGTCGGGCCAGAAGTGTCGCAAAAGACAACAAACACAGTTTTATTTGCTATACGTTTTGCGAGCAAACTTGTACACGAGGGTGAGCCAAAAATAACTATGCGCTGGCTGTAGAATTTATTTATCTTCTTGCTTTTTAATACACGTTGTCGATCTGTCAACAAGCTTTCATATTCCCTCATTAAAGAAGTTTTAGGATGAGCTGCGAATGCAACGCTGTCTTCAATTCTTCATTAGAAGTGAATCTTAATCGTCATAGGGCTGCTTTCAGGGGATCAAACAGGTGAAAGTCTGATGGAGTGAGATCAAGAATACAGGGAAGATGCGTTAGCACATCTAAACAAAGTTTTCTGTAACAAGCACTGTTCATTGTTGAACCTTTTTCCTGACAATGTTCCAATACTGAGAAAACTATAGGCATCAATTTTCCAGCTGTTGGTTAACTTTTGAACTTTTTCTTGGTCGTCGATTGTGGATGTTTCCGTTCCATACTCTGCCGCTTACTCTCAGGCTCGTAGTGATAAATCCATGTCTTGATGGACATATAATGATTATATATTATGATTATGTATTATTATACAATGATATTAAGAATGATTATCTTTAAAGAACTTTCACCTTCCTTAGAATAGCGGAGCAAATTTTGTTTCCAACCGCTGCTCCTTGAAGAATATAAACAGAGTGCGGATAATTTTTGACTCACCCTCTTCATTCATACTCTATCTTCATTCATTCTGTGTCATAGGAACAGGAATGTGTCATAATTGATGTTTTTTTCATGGTAGTTACTCATCCAGAACACGACCGACATGTCGGACATGTTCTTTACTACTTTTTCACTGGAGCTATGAGTCTACTGTAGCTATCAAATAAGGCAATCTGTCTCACCCCAAATCTTTTCCAATATTACAAGCCCAAATATTTATATACCAATGTCAACAATTTTAAACTACATAATCCCAATGTTAAATAAACTGTCCTATGAAAATTGCGGGGAGAAAATGCATTTACAAATTGAAGTTCATTTCTCAGTGTTCAAATTGGCAAGTTTTCTTTTTTAAACAGAATGTTACACTACATCTTAAACCACACCAGAAGAGGTGACAACAATGCTAACAAGAAAATCCCAGCATGTAGAGGAGGAACAGAATTTACCACAAAACCCCTAATGCATACTACTTCATGATACAATGTAAATCAAGCAGCTGTAGTTCAGTGTGGCTGCTGCTCAGTGTTTTTCCCCCTCACTAAAACAGACCACAGTTACACCTAGATTCCTACTGTACTGATTTTAAAAGTCAAAAGTGAACCAGATAAGGTGAGCACGAAGCAAAAGTAACCGCTACCTGTCTGATAAGACCGAGAGGTCTAAATATCAGGAAATATCAGGCAGCTTTTCTCTGACGGCTTGTGACTGCAGCTAATCAATAGTTTTTGAGCTTCCAGCTGCCTAACACAGAATATAACTGCAAATCAAACCCTGCTGTCCGTTATCACCCAAATGAGGATGAGTTACTTGTTGAGTCTGGTTGCTCTCAAGGTTACTTCCTATTGCCACCTAGGGGGGTTCTTCCTTCCCACCGTCGCCCTCAGCTTGGACAACAGGGACAATCTGATCATTTTGATTTTTATATAATTTCTCACATATTCCATACTCATTTCCCAAATGTTCAGATTCTGTCTATACAGAGCTTAAAACAAAGACAACAACATCAACAGGGCTTAATGACAAATGGGGCTGTCCAAGTAAGTGGATTGTTCCCCAGACTAAGTCCGGTCGAAAACATAAACATAAGCCTGTGTCTGGATTGATGCAAGATATTAGTCATTAACAACAGCATGTATGGATGAATCATGGCAATGACACATGCTCAAAATAGAAATCTGTAGCAAGGGCTATTGTCCCTGACTTGTTTACTTCCTTACACATTTCGGTTTATGTAATAGCAATAGTAGCAGCACTGTAACTGATGTTACCTTAACCTTCTTGGGCCACTTTTTTAGTTTTGTTAGGCTGGTGAAAAGTGAAAAATTCCAAGACATTCCAAAAGAGATGGTGCTTCATGACAGCTTCCACATACGTACAGCTTCCCCTCTGTCCCAAAAAAGCCATGACCCAAAACAAGCATCTGTTCGATTAATGCGCGTTTCCCATAACTCTAATGCACTTGTTAGAATGAGAGCTAGATTTCAGTGCCAAATTCTAAATAAGTGCTTTAAAAGAATATATAAAACACAGGAGACCATATAATATGAACAAACAAGGAAACATATTTACTTACAAGTCTTCGTCGTTCCTCTTCAACTGTGTTCAACAGCTGAGAGAATTCCTTCAATGACTGAGCTGTTAATAAAAAGAGAAATGTGAATTATTCAGCTATCATAACTTATACAGCAAAATAACGTATGTTCTAATTTGGGTTATTTATATTTGCACTTTTTACCAGTTTGTTAGTGTTTTGATGTATGGTCACACCAGGACACCAAAGGCTATGGTAAAATTGGTGTTAAAATGACAATCTAGCTTGGAAATGCCATAACCATTCTCTCAAGCCTGCTGGTAAACTCATCGTCTACATCGCTTTACCCTGTGTATAGAGACGAGGAGTGCCTGGAGCCAATCCCAAGAGTCTTTGGAGGGATTCCTCTTGGTTGTCTGGTTTCCTCCCACAGTCCAAAGACATGCAGATTAGGTTAACAGACATTCCCAAATTGCACATAGTGTGTGAATGTGCGTATGATTGTTGACCAGAGGCCGTACCACGGTTTTACAAAATGGGAATAAATGCAGTGGTCATGATTGGCCTCCACAGTCCTTAGTTGGACTACAGAGGTTCCTAGACGGATGGATGGAATTAGCCTAATATGCATATCTTGCTAGCTCACTACCCCATCATTGCTGGCGAAACACTATGTAAAAATATACAACTGTAAATTAAAAAAATAAATAAATAAATAATAATAATAATAGCAAAGCATCTTAGGATATATGATTTTAGGTTAGCATTTTGGGATTTGAGTTCTGTTAATCTTGTTTAGTTTTCATTTGTTACCCTGAATATATACAAGACTGTCAAATCTGACACAGTGCATGTTGTGTTCATTAATTGGGGATTAAAGGGGATTTGGGGGATAAAATTAACCACTTTACTTCCAAGTTTTTCCTCTGTATGGTTGATGCCCTGGCCTGTTTTTTCATACCACTTCATACCAGACCAAAAGTGGCATCAACAAACGTATTTCTGGCATATTTTCAACATGAAAATCAAAGAATCAAAGGAACATGTAGACAAAACAGTTTTTCTATAATTTACTAGTCTCATTAACATCTAGAGTATATATGTATGTGTGTGTGTGTTTTCCCATTTCTTGCTGCAATGTTTCACACTAAATTGTCAGCTCAGCCATGTCCATTGCTCTTGTCATGTGGTAGGTTGGA